>PVJO010004593.1:0-48708 GCA_004026905.1 Hystrix cristata
CACTCTACTACTGAGCTACATCCCTAGACTTGATCCAGCAGTTCTTGCAGCAGCGTTCCCAAGGTGACCAGATCCAAAATATACTTGTTAGGTGGAATTAACTGAAACAAGTTGCCACAGAGCTTAGGAACACAAAGATTTTTCCACTGTGATAATATTACTAAAGTCTAATTCCTTATAAAGTTCTGGTTGAGCAGCCACATAGCCTAGAGCTTGTTGTTTAATGAAAGGTTATTAAACTGTTGGCAGCCTCCAGGAGTCTTTTAGGAGCAAACATTTGCTAAGAGCTTGCTGTATGCGTGACACTGTATTAGGCACTGGGTACAAAGATGAATAAAACGTGGCTCCGCAACTCAGAGTTCATACTCTAGTATGGGAGGCAGACTTGAAGGAATAATTATTTCCTGGTTATATAACAGCTTATGTATAGCTGTGTAGGGTTGGAAACAAAGACTCAGAAACTGTACAAACAAGACTGCAGAACAAAGTTCTGAATCAGAAAATTATCAGAAGAGGTCCATGAGTAATAACCAGATTTGATATCACTAACTTCATGTCCTCAAAGTTCATGTACTTTACTGATAAAAGGCTTTCCCATAAAACCTTCTTGCTTTTCTTTTACATACTGTTTTAATTAGCATGGTTCTAGTTTGTCTCACAACACAGCTGAGAACAATGAATTAGAATGGCAGAAGGTGGGTGGGGGGGTGTCAAGAGATGAAGGTGCACAGATGACAATAATGAGAGGAAATGTATTAAAAATAGACTTGATACAGTGAATTTCTACAGACAAATTCTATAATGGTAAACAGTTCTATGTATTTTATTAAAACTTTTATTACCCAGTGTAATAATTTGTTAATGTTGACTTTAAAGAATTTATTTTCAGTCATCGTCTATCTAAATCACTTGGGCATCTTTAACAAATACTGTACAAATAGTAGGGCTTCTTATTGAAGGAATTGTAATATGCAGCCTGGGTTGAAAACCACAGCTGTAGGATTCATCCGTATTTATTTGTGGGGGTGGTATTGTTGTATTGGGGAAAGAGGATTGATTTTAGAGCTAATTAGTCCTAATCATTTGCAGTTGGGTCATCTTAGGCACGCTCCTTACTGTCCTGGTATCTCATTTTCTTTATGTGTATGTTTTTGAATTAAAAGTAAAGCACCTGGATTGCTTGGCACATTTACTAATCAAATGTGAACCCTAGAATAGTGTTATGGTTTGGACCCCGTATTTGTACCTTTTGGGATGGTAATGTTTATCTTGTGCCATTGTATGTTGGAAGTGTTTAACCTTCTTTTCATTTGTACCAGGGGCTTGCAGCTAAGAGTTTGCCTTAAATCTCAGAGACTTTGGATTTGGACTTTTCAGCAATGCTGAAACTGTTAGGACTTTGGCAACTCTTGGAGATGGACTAAATGCCTTTTGCATAACGGGCTATGCATGAGTCTTTGGGGGTCCAGGGGCGGAATGTTATGGTTTGTGTCTAGATGTCCCCCCAAAGCCTCATGTGGTAAGAGATAGCTGAATCTAGAGTGTGCGGTTACTAAATTAATCCACTGATCGGTTTGGCATGGTTCTGCTGGGATCAAGGATGTGAAACTAAAATTAAGGGTGGGAGTGCTACCCGCCCTAAAGGCAGGTAGCCTAGATAAAAGATACAGGAAGAAGCTAACTAGCTGCTTGTTTGCATTGCTTATTTGCATACATTCCTTGCATTTCCTCACTTTACTTTGCTGCCGGTGGGCTGCCGGGCCCGCCCTGCCTCAGCCATGCCGCCCTGCCTTGGACCCAGCGGACTATAGACTGAAACCTCTGCAGACTGTGAGCTAATAAACCTTTCTTCCCCTAACTTTGGGTGTTGGGTATTTGGTCCCAACAACGAGAGAAAAGTAACTAAAACAAATAGTATTTGAAATAATGTTGATTTTCCTATTCTTTAATTCCTTTTTCTGCCCTGAAAGTGGCGCTAGAGATAATTGGCAGTCTTATCTCCATTTAAAATTTTGCTTCCATAATTAATTTTTTTGTTGCAACTGCTACTCCTTAAGCACTGGTGAGCACTGGGTGGTGAGAAATGATTACGCAAATAACTAGGAATTGATGGCAATGTTTATTGCCTTAGTTCAGCAGGTGATAAAAAATACTAAAAAAAGTGCTTCTAGCTGTGATTGTTATATTACATGCATATATAACATAGTCTTTTTTTTCCCTACTTGAATTGTTTCTAAGTCATGTGATGAGATTTTTATCAGTGTTTTGTGGTGTTCTACAGAGTGTGCTGTACTTCCAGGTGTCATCAAAGAAGTAAATCTGGAAACGTGATTCTTCCAGCTCAGCCTCCCTAGCAGCTGAGACCAAAGGTGTGTGCTTCCACACCCTGCTATTTTTTTTTTAATATGTATGAAGATAGTTAATGTTTCAAATTCAAATGTAATTTTTGTTTTGTTTTGTGTGTTTTGGGTGCTGGGATCATACTCAGGGCCTTGCATTTACTAGGCAAGCACTCTACCACTTGAGCTAAATCCCCAAACCCCAAATGTAATGTTTTGTATTGAAGATATTTTCTTTTTTCTCCTTTTTATTAGTATATATTTGTGATACATAATAATTATATTCATCTTGGGAAATTGGTACATATACATATTGAACCTTGATCATTTTTACTCTTCCTTCTCTCCCTGTTCCTCCCTTCTCTTCCCTCTTTCCCCAGAGCCCCCTTCCCATCTCTATAGAGTCTACCTCCCTGCTTCCTACCATCTTTCTTTTATTTTGCTCTTTATTTATATTTTGGGTTTCTCATAGAAGCAATCTAATATTTAACCTTTTATGTCTGAGTTATTTTACTTAACATTGTGGTCCTAGGATTCATCCATTTTCCTACAAGTGACTAAATTTATCCTTCTTTGTGGCCCAGTAGTTCTCCATTGTGTGTGTATACCACATTTTCTCTGTCCTTTCAACTACCCATAGGCCAGTTCCATGATTTAGCTATTGTGAATTGTGCTGCTATACACATAGGTATGCATGTATCACTTTAATTCTTTTAGGAATATACCTAGAAGAGGTATAGCTGGATCAAATGGAATTTCTCTTTTTAGTTGTTTGATTTCCATGGTGGTTGTAGCAGTTTACATTCCCACCAACAGTGTAGAAGGTTTCCTTTTTTCCCCACGGGCTTGCAATTCTAAACACTTCTAAAATTTATTTGGAATCAGAAGAGACTCAGAACAGCTGAGACAATCTTGAGCAACAAGAGCAAAGCAGGAGGCATTCTCAGATTTCAAGTTATATTTCAAAGCTACAGTAATAAAAAGAGCGTGATACTGGCATAAAAACAGACATGTTGACTAATAGAATAGAAGAGAGGATGCAAAGCAACCCTTAACACCTTCAGACATCTGATTTTTGACAAAGGTGCCAATAGCGTATGCTGGAGAAAAGATAACTTCTTTAACAACTGGTCTTGGGAAAACTGCTTATTCATGTGCAGAACAATGAGTCTAGATTCATGTCTCTTAACCTGTACCAAAGTCAAATCAAAATGGATCAAATACATAGATAAAAAAGCAAGCACTGAAGCTGCTTGAAGAAAAAAATTGATAAAACTCTTGAAGAAATTTTAATTCAAAATTTTTTTTCTGCCATTGGTGGAATTTAGTATGTCATTTCTCAGATGATATGACCCAAGACTTTAGAAGCCTGTGTGTGGGTTTTCCTTCAGTATTCTCAAAATCAGAGTTGTACTTTTTCTTTATTGTGAACACATACTCATATTGCTGTTGGAAGGAGAAAGCAAAAGGTTTGCATCAGACTAGAATTTAGGAAAAGGTAAATTTAGAGCATGTAGGCTATCAGTAGAGAGAGAATCTAGAGCCAGTCTTCTCTTATTTTCTTGAGGTAGATTTTACTTAAATCAGCTTTAAGTTTGCAGCTCATTTGAGCAGAGAGTACAGATTTCTCTTGTATCCCTACCCCTACACATATATAGGAGTACTGTGTTTAAAGAATAGATGTTTGTGTGTGTTTTGATCATTTGTGTAGTATGTGCCATGTAAGATATGCTCCAACAGTTTATTCAGGCGTAATACATTAATCTATTCACTCATCTACTCACTTATTTGACAAATATTGAGTATCTATACTGTGGCATCCAATAGGGTAATTACTACCCACCAATGGTTAAATCGAAATTAAAATTAGGGGCTGGGGATTTTGCTTAGTGTTTAGAGTGCTTGCCTAGCAAGCACGAGGCCCTGAGTTCGATCCCCAGCACCGGAAAAAAAAAAAAAAAGAAATTAAAATTTAAAAATGCAGTTCTTCACTTGTGTTGAACAGATTTTAAATGCTCAAGGGGCACATGTGTCTAGTGGTCTCCTAGTGGACAGTGTAGATATAGAATATTCCTATGATACCAGAAAGTTACACTGGATAATGCTAAGTCTACTATGTTTCAATCAGTGTCCTGGATACTGGGTAAATTGTTAATTTTTAGTGTAAGGGGCACTTTTTTTTTTTTTTTTTTGAGACAAGGTCTTACTATGTTAGCCCAGGTTGGCCTCGAACTCCAGGCAATCCTCCTGCCTCAGCCTTCCAGGTGCTGGGATTACAGGCATGCACCACCACGCCTGACCCTAGGGGCACTTTTAATATGTGTACTTATATTTTGTAAGACAAATGGTAAAATGTTCTTACCTAAATGTTTGTATATTTAGTACATTTCTTTTTTAACTTGTTTAATATTGTTCACTTTTCAGTATCCCTGCTCCTATCTTCATTAGAGGGTAAAATTTTGTGTGGTTGAGCTGTGGTCATGGAGAATGTCTTTTGTAGGTATTGAAATGTGGTGCCTTCCTGTGCCTTTGCTATCTGGGAATAACTGATGAGAGGATTTGTGTCTGATGTGCTTGTACTGCCATTCCTTAGGAGTTTCAATTCGTAAAGCAAATAAAAAAGAGACATTATTTATGGTTAGAATAAAAAAGGCAAAATTTATAATATGCGGGTAAAATCAAAAGTTGTTAAGAGAGCAATTCAGAGATTTTTTTTGGTGGACTCAAAGGTATCTGCTCATATTTATTCATTTACTTGATCTTAATGGTGTGTATAGTATTTACAAGCAGGACTCTAAATTGCAAGTGTTCCTGACTACTGTGATTAATCGTATTAGGAAGTAAATAATAACTTTACACAATATTACTATCATCATTTATGCACAGCTACTTTAGCTCTAATCTCATTATATTTGGTTCTGAGTCGTGAAGAGCACTGAAGAGTATTGATGACATCCAGCAAAGAGCTGGTAGGCCCATACTGATGGGGACCACTTTTACTGACTTTTGGTATATCACTGAGTACTGTTTGACTCTGAAAGTGGTATCATTTGTGTTGATTTTGTAAGCTAGGCAATGGTTTGGTCAGTTATAGCTGTGATGCTGTTAATGTTTTCAGGTTAATGGGAGTGATAAGCCGTGCTCTTCTAATCCTACCTGGGGTGATGTATTTATGGGTTATTTTCTTTTCATTGACTTAGCAATGACTAGAAGGAAATCTTAAGAGAGAGAGGATGTGTGTATGCGTGTGTTTGTATATGTGTGTGTTAGAGAGTCAGATCTCTCTTGGGAATTCGAAAGTTTTTGAAACTTCTCTTGCACTGTAGGATCACTTTAGAGATTGGCTTAATGCAGCATAGCAAAGCAGAAGGGTCCACTAATGGAAGTAATTAACCATAACTGCCAAGGTCAGGACTGCAAATTGTAAGTGAAAAAAATTCAGGAAAGGTTTGGTGAAAGAGTCATGTTAGAAGGCAAGAGAGAATAGTTTAAGATGCAAGGTTAAGAAAGGTCACAGTTGAAAAGGGCAATTCAGTTATTTCCCAGAGAGGAAAGCTGTTCTTTAGTTTCTCATTTGTATGGGAAATAAAACAAATAGAGACTTTCTGCCACCAGCAGTGATTGATCAAAGACCCATCTGGGAAGTGTAACATAAATGCCATCTGATCCTTTTTTTTTTTGCTTTGTGATCTGATGTCAGCTGACATTTTTCACCATTGCATGACTGAAGACTTACACGAGGGAAGAGAAAGCAAAATTGAGTTGCAACAGAATTAGAGCTCTAAAGTTGCTTATTTGGGCAGGAATCAGAAAGGATAACAGGGTACTACTTTGGAAGCCATTGAAACTTTCTAAGAGACCAGTTGATTTTGAATGTAGCTGTACAAAGATATGGAGACATTATTAACGAACCCACTGCTCCACATTGTGAGCTCTATGACCAAGCCATTTAGAGAAATGTGAAGAACACTGTGACAATACTGAGTTAAGGCACCTGCTCTTAAAGACATCAACAGTCTCTAAATGGAGAGGTAGAACAAACAAATGTGAAAGAAATCTCAGGAGCTCATACTGAAATATAAACAAATTACTCACTCCACGTTTTAGAACAAAAGGAAGAAGCCTTTTCAAACCATTGTGGGTATTCTCAGGGTCAGTATAGTTGAGTGAAGCTTCTTAATAACTAGGAAGCCATGTCAAAGGAGACAAGAGAAGGAATAGGCAGAAAAATCAGATGGATTTCAGAGACAACGAGACAGTTGCATTAGAGCACTGGTTCTCAGAGTGTTTATGGACCCTTGAGAGGTCTTTGAGACCATTTGCTGGAGTCTGTGAGGCCAAAATTATTTTCATAATAACTCTAAAATGTTATCTTTTTAAAATTATGGTTAAAAAAGAAACATAAGGGGCTGGGGATTTAGCTCAGTGATTAGAGTGCTTGCCTTGCAAGCACAAGGGCCTGAGTTCGATCCCCAGCACCACAAAAAAAAAAAAAAAAAAAAAAAAAAAGAAACATAAAATTTACCATCATAACTAGCTGTAGTTCAGTAATGTTAAATGTATTTACATTGCTGTACAATAGATCTCCAAATATGCGACTCTACACAGAATGAACAACTCTTTTTCTCCTTTCTGCCTTCTATTTTACTTCTGCCATTTTACTTCTGTTTCTGTGAATCCAATTGCTTTAGATACCTCGTATAAGTGGAAACATGCAGTATTTATCTTTTTATGACTAGCTTATTTCCCTTGGCATAGTGTTGTTTTTTTTCTTCATAATTTCTTTTTTTAAAATTAATTTTATTGGTACACTTTTGACATATATAATGATCACATTCATCATAGGAAATTTTTACTTGTACATAATATATCTTAATTCTTTTTTTCCCCATTCCTCTTCCTTCCCTTAAACACTCCTTCCCCTCTCCATTTACAAAACTTTGTTTCTATTGTTTTCTTTCCATTCTTTATTTTTTTTTTTTATCCCTGTCCTTTCCTTCCTCCTTCTCCCTCCCTTGTTCCCCTTCCCATGTGAACATTTTCTTCTTACTTCCCAGTATCTATCCTCCATTTTGGTCCTTTTTTACCCTTTGGGTTTCTCACATAAGAGAAACAATGGGATATTTAAACGTGTGTCTGATTTATTTCACTTAAAAGTATGATCTCAAGGTGCATCCATTTACCTAAAAATATCTCAAGTTTATCCTTCTTTCGAGTACTACTCCATTGTGTATAAAAACCACATTTTCTTTTCTTTTCTTTTTTTTAACCAAGGACATGTATTGGTACAATGTATATATAATGGTTACATTCATCAAAACCACATTTTCTTTATACATGCATATGTTGATGGGCATATGGGCTATTTCCAAGATTTAGCTATTACAAATTGTGCTGCTATAAGCATAGGTGTGCATGTATCGCTGTGGTATGATGCTTCTAATGTTTTTGAGAAGAAACCTAGAAGGGGAAACGCTGGGTCAAATGGAATCTCTAGTTTAAGTTTTTTAAGGAATCTCCATACTGTTTTCTATAGTGTTTGTACCAACTTACACTCCCACCAACAGTGGAGAAGAATTCCTTTTTCCCCACAGTCTTGCTAGCATTTGTTATTGGGTGATTTCTTGGTGATAGCCATGCTTTCTGGAGTGAGCTGGAATCTGAATGTTGTTTTAATTTGCATTTCTTGAATGACCAGTGATGTTGAACATTTTTTCATATATTTATTTGCTGTTTGTACTTCGTCATCTGAGAAGTATCTATTCATTTCAGATGTCCATTTTTGGATTGGGTCGTTAAATTTGGGGAGTCTGACTTTTTTGAATTCTTTGTATATTCTAGATATTAGTACTTTTTTTTTTCTTTTGGTACTGGTGATCAAACTCAGGGCCTTGCGCTTGCTAGGCAAGTACTCTAACCACTTAACTAAATCCCCAGTGTATATATTAGTATTTTGTCTGAGGAATAGCTGGTAAATTTTTTTTTCCCATTTTATGGGTTGCCTCTTCCTCTGTTGGAGGTTTCTTTTGCTGTGTAAATTCTTTTCAATATGATGTGATCCCAGTAGTTGATTCTTTGTAACATTTCCTGTGCCATCAGGGTTTTGTTCATAAAATCTTTGCCTATATCTGTGTCTTAAGAGTTTTACCTATTCCATCTTCTGGCAGATTAAGTATTCTGTTTTAATATTTGGATCTTTGATCCATTTCGATTTTAGTTTAGTGCATGGTGAAAGAAACGGGTCTAGGTTTAATCTTTGGTGTGTGGAAAGCCCTTGGGATAATGTTCTGAAGGTTTATCCATGTAGTAGCATGTGGCAGGATTTCCTATTTTTTGGAAGCTGACTAATACTCCTTCACACACACACACACACACACACACACACGCACACACACAGAGCCTGTATTTATTTATTTATTTGTTTGTTTGTTTATTTATTTATTTATTTATTTATTTTCAGTACAGTGGGGTGGAAGCCAGGGGCCTCGCTCATGCTAGGGAAGTATTCTACTACTAAGCTACAGTCCCAGGCCTGTTTTAAAATTTTGAGACAGTGTCTTGCTAAGTTGCTCAGACTTGCCTAAAGTTGTGATCCTCCTGCTTCGGCCTTCAAGTAGCTGGGATTACAGGAGTGCAACACCACCTGGTTCATATTTTTAAAAATCCATTTATCCATGTGTATGCATTTGGGTTGCTTCTGTCTCTTAAGTGCTGCAGTGTTATTTGTGTTGTTCAGTTGAGTTGACATTTGCTCTAATGGTAAAACAATCATTGGTGAATAAAACCTCTTGTGCCTTAGCACAAATCAAGATATAGCCACCAAATTGTATGAGTTATTACTATATTCTTCATTGTAACACGGTTGCAATGGAGAAAAAAAAATAACCAGTTCCACTTAATATCCTTTGTGATGAGATGAGAAGTATGTGTAAGTAATACTCTGCTGCATACCTAAGTTGTGTTGAGGAAAAGTGCTTGGACAATTGAGTGAGTTATGAGCTAAATCTAGCTGCTTTGATTATGGAACTGTATTTTTACTTGAGAAAAGGGCTGCCAGAAAAACTGGTTTTTAGACTTGGATATTTGATGGACATTTTCTTGAAAATGAATGAAATAAATCTGTCACTCCAAGGAAAACAACTATCATTATTATTACCAATGATAAAATTTGAACTTCCAAGTGAAAATTAGAATTTTGGAAACCTTGTCCTTGCAAGTGAGAATTTGACAACTTCCTAATACTTAAAAGATTTTTTAAGTAACATTGGTGGTTTAACAGGTATTTTTAATAATATTGTAGAATGAAATATGTCATTGTTGGGGAGATTTGCATAATTCATGAATCTGTATTTTCCAAAACATGATGTTACAAAATTATGTCTAGATAAAAGCCATTCAAAAGTACAAGATAGTTGGGCATAGTGTCCCGTTTTATATAATCCTAGCTACCTGAGAGGCTGAGGCAGGAGGATTGGAAATTGGAGGCCAACAAAGACAGCATAGTGAAACCATGTCTCAAAATAAAATTTTAGCCGAGCATGGTGGTGCACACCTGTAATCCCAGCACTTGGGAGGCTGAGGCAAGGAGGAGCACCTCAAATTCAAAGCCAACCTGGGCTACATAGTGAGTTCAAGTGAGTTCAGCATGAACTATATAGTGAAATTCTGTCTCAAAAAAACCAAAAAATGGAACAAAACAAGAACAATGTAAAGGAATTCTGAGGCGCAAAGTTTGAGACTTAGTTCACAATAAACAGGAAGAGATGGGATCTAGAATCTTGTCAAAGAGAAGCAGAAATGGGTGATTTTCAGAGAAGCTGAACAGGGGTAGACCTGTGAGGCATGTGAAGTGGAGAGTGCTGTGATGGAAAATGAAAAGCTCTTTTGGGGCTTGCCTGTTTATGTTTTTTTAAATCTGTCAGTATTTGCAAGAATTCTGTAGCTCAAACAGAGACTACTGTCAGCTTTATAAGATAGAAATGAGCTGTTATGAATTCATTGGTGAATTCTGAACCCATATCAGCCCAGTGATTTGATTAGAATGGGAGGGTACATGGTGAAGCTGGATCTTCAAGACTGTGAACTTCCCTAGTGTGTCACAGATTTTTAACCACCTGCTTCATTCTTTTAACTTACTCCCATTTTAGATCCAGAAAAAAAAAATTCTATCTGCCCCTACTTTATGCAACAATTTATGGTATTATACTGAACACTAAATGTATGTTCTTTTTTGTTTTTAAAAGTGCATTTGCATTGTAAAGTATGATAGATATTCAGTTCTATTTTTTGATTTCAGAACTATTTCTAAATGCCTTTCTTTTCATTAAGCTTGCTTTTCTGTCCAAAGCAAGAAACTTTGGACACAGGAGACAGTAAAATTCTCATCTAGCCATTCATACGAGTCCCTATTTAAGGAACAAGTGATTGTGCTACCTTTGCACGGTCAGGATACTGCGGCCGTTGAACTAATTTGTCACTGGGCAGGTGGTGCCTCTAATACTTGTAATGCTAGAGGTGATGTTTTTGGTAAACAGGCGGGATTTGTAATTGCAGAGCTCCTTTTGCTCCTTTCAGTCTTTCCTTATTGCACTCTAGTGTTGGGCTAACAATAATGGTGATAAGAACATCAATTTAATAATTTGTCTTATCTGATTGTTAACTATCAGTGAGCATTTGAGCTGATATAAACTTGTGTGTGGAGAATTTTTTCTTGTTATTAATATTAACATTATTGCTTCTATATTTCTATGGAATAGTCCAATTGAATGGCAGGAGTTAATGTTTCATTTATGGTATTGGTTGTGTGAAGTTTTTGTTGAGCTTGAACGCTTTCTTAACTGATGGCTGCTTTTAGGCCAACTATGGTGGTGTTGTGAATTTCCTCTGCATAGCAGTGTGAAATCACGAATAAACACAGGCTAGATTGGTTTGAGGGGTGTGACCTACGATTTAGAGTTCTGATTGGACATGGATTTACAAGCAGCTAATAGTATCTACTTCAAGGCCCTTCACTTTTTTTTAAATAGATTTTTATTAAAATTTACCTAACATTACACAAATTTACAGGCCATTACGCAAGCTTACAGACCACATTACCTTGTGCCTTTTGCTTATGACAACGAGCAATGTAAACAACCACATAGGTGCAGCATTAAGTCACAGCTACGTGAAGTTACTGTAATAACTTGTATACGTGTCACTGTTTTAAGTTTGGGTTACTAGATTCTTATTTTTAAGATATCATTATTCCTCTGGATTCCCATTCCCCTCCCCCTTTGCCCTCTTGTTGTTCCCTTGGGCCCTTTGCCTATTAGCTTATATCTAACACTGCCTTTTTTTTAATCCATCATTTACCCTTTTGTTTGTATTTTGCCTCACTCAAATGAGGTATACCATACGGTATTCAAGCTTGTGATTCTGGTTTATTTCACTCAACATTGTATTTTTTAGGTCCATCCATTTTCCTACAAATGACTCTAGTTTGTCATTTTTTATAGCTGAATAGTATTCCATCATGTATAGATACCTCATTTTGTTTATCCAGCTATTTATTGATGGGTATACGGTTTGTTTCCAGTATTTAGCTATTACAAATTGTGCTGCTATAAACATTTTTGTGCAAGTATCTCTGTAGTATGATGTCTTTAGCTCTTCGGGGAAGATACCTAGTAGGGGAATGAGTGGGTCATATGGAATTTCTAATTTCAGTTTTTTGAGAAATCTCCGTATCGATTTCCATAATGGTTGTACTAGTTTGCATTCCCACCAATAGTGTAGGAGGGTTCCCTTTTGACCCCAGTGGCACCAGCATTTGTTATTGTTTGACTTCCTAATGATTGCCATTCTTTCTGGGGTAAGGAGGAATCTTAGAGTTGTTTTAATTTGCATTTCTCTAATAGCCATAGATGTTGAACATTTTTTCATATATTTGTTGCAGGGCCCTTAACTTGCATGGGCTCATTTTGTATTTTAATGTTCATTCTCTCTTTTTTTTTTTTTTTAAAGAAGCTCTCCAGATTGTATTAGCTTCAGGGTTCGCAAAATCTGGTTCTTAAGGGTTTTTTGTTAGGCTCTTGGAGATCTAGAAGTTAACTCTAAAGAAAATGTTGGAGGGTGGATATGAGAAAGGGAATTTAGCTATAATACTTGAAAGAATTCACAGCATACTTTTCAGAGGATTTATCCAGACAATTATTATCTTATTCTATAGTAATATTTTTTCAAATCTCAAGGAATTTAGAAGATAAAATCATAGTCTGTGTACTGTGCAGTTATGTCTTCTTTCTGGTTCTGAGGAATTTTAATGTTAAGATCTTGATGCTCAGAAGCATTTTACCAACCCTTAGTTTTCTTTCTTTCTAGACTTTTCAGACTTTTCCTTCAGAGTTTCCTATCACTCTCCTAATATTTATCTTGTTAGCAGCAGTGGCAGCACAGAATAGCTTAACTTATTGCCATACGTTCTCTTTCTGAGAATAAGTAACTTTTTTTTTTTTTTGTAGTGCTAGAGATGTAACTCTGGGTCTTGCCCATGCTAGTCAAACACTGTGCCACAGATCTGTATCCCCAGCCTCCAATAGATACTCTTAACTCTTCTTATTTTACAGATGAAAAAACCTGTGTGAGAGAAGTTAAGAAACTCGTTGAATGTGATAGAGCTGAGACTCAAACCTTGATGTGTTTGATGGTAGCACCTTAACTTGTTTTACCTTCCAACCATATGTTTTGGGATGAAAATCTGAAATAAAAATCCCAACACAAAATACTAATGTCTTAGGGGCTAGAAGCATTTTTTTCTTTAAATTGGGTAATGTTTTATTTTTAAGATGGGCAATGGGTACATTTTCATGTGTTTTATTATTATTCTTTATGTCCTCTACATATTTTATAAATATTTTTATAGCTATGAAATATTTTATTTCCTTCTTTAGTGTGCTAGGGTCAAACTTAGGACCTTTTACAAGCTAGACTAGTGCTGTGCCATTGAACTACACCTCTAGGTCATACAAAATATTCTAAAACATTATAGAAAAGATTATTTTTACGAAACATATCCTCATTAGTGCAATTGTAACGTAAAGCACAGAACAACCTTCCCCCCAAATACAATTAAAAATACTCCTCAGACACCAACATTAAGTGGTAATCCCACAGTATTGTTTATGATTATGTACAGACAGGCAAGGTAAATAAAAAAGAATTGATTATCATAGTTATCTAAGTATGTATAACAAACTACTTGGTGGCTTATAACAGCATGACCCAGTATTCAAGCTTACAAACTCTTCAATACTTGGTAAGAGCTTTGTTAGCCCAGCCAGTTTCAGAACTGCCCCAAATATGGGAGAGTCTTTTATTTATCTACTTGCATTAGTGTTTAGTTAAGCCAACCATCTGTGGTCTCACGTATGGCAGTAAATATGGCCAATTTTTTTTTTCCTTTATTAGGACTTCATTAGGACTACATGTACTTGACACATATAGGCAGTAAGGAAAGGGTCATGAACCAAAGAAGTAAGTGATGATGTCTTTCATGGATCTGCCTGATTTCTCCTTTTTCCTGGTTTAGGTATTTGGCTCGGGTAGGGGAGCTTGAAGCTACTGACACTGAAGACCCAAATCTGAATTATGGACTCGTGATAGATTGTGGCAGCAGTGGCTCCAGGATTTTTGTTTATTTTTGGCCAAGACATAACGGGAATCCCCATGACTTGCTGGACATCAAACAGATGAGAGACCGCAACAGTCAACCTGTTGTTAAAAAAATCAAACCAGGTACTAATCAGAATATACAGTATTTTGTTATTGATATCTTTTATCTGCTAAGGGATGAGAGAGGAGAGAAGAAAAGGGGGACAAAGAAAGCTACCCTTTTCTTTGTGGGAGTCTGGATGGTGGGAGGGTATATTAGTCAGCTTTCCCATTGCTGGAACAAAATACCCAACACTCACAATTTAAAGGAGGAGAGGTTTATTTTGGGTTACAGTTTCAGTAGGTTTAGTCTATGGTTAGTTGGCTCCAAGACATTGACAGCATTCTAGAGCAGTGTGGTCAAGGAAAGCAGCTCACTGCATGGTGGCCAGAAGCAGAGAGAAGGGAGGAGTTGGAAATGAGAATATACCCTTCCAATTCATGCCCCATTGATCCACCCCTTCTGACCAGGCCCCTCTTACAAATGTGAGACTTTTGGGGACATTTTAGATGTAAACCATAGCAGGGTGGTATCTCATTTGTTGTCTCCCACTCCTTTCAAATAAATTAATGTGTAGAACCATAAGTAGAACCTATGGAGTATCAGTTTTCTGAATTTTG
Organism: Hystrix cristata; assembly: GCA_004026905.1. Taxonomy (NCBI): domain Eukaryota; kingdom Metazoa; phylum Chordata; class Mammalia; order Rodentia; family Hystricidae; genus Hystrix; species Hystrix cristata. Next base: position 14,652 of record PVJO010004593.1, read on the forward strand.
TGTTCTGCTTTTTAAAGAAAGTATTTTATTTTACTTAAGGAATCTCTGCAATGGCAGACACTCCAGAACATGCCAGCGATTACCTTCGTCCTCTGCTGAGCTTTGCTGCTGCTCATGTGCCTGTGAAGAAGCACAAGGAGACGCCCCTTTATATCCTCTGCACTGCAGGCATGAGGCTCCTTCCTGAGAGGTGCCACACAGGGTCTGGGAAGCAGGAAAATGGGTGTACAAGGGTTGAAAAACTGATTCTAAGCACCACCCTCTGGTTCCCTAGCCTGGAGGTGGATGTGGGTGTACCATGCAGAACTCACAGGTAGCATGAAAATGCTCCTTGCTCAGAAATAGAGCATGAGCCACCCTGTACCTAGTTGTTGTATAGTCAGTTTTCATATCTCCATGTCATTTAATTCTTAGGTTGTTGTAATTCCTAAGTTTGGACTGAGATTTGGGAGTGGTGGTGATGTATTTGAATCATGAAGTACCCAGAGGGAGAACATACTTACAGATGGTAGTGAGAAGGCCGTTTGAGGATCTGGATACCTACTAGGGCTATCAGGAGAGCTTGGTTAGTAATGCTGCTTTTTCTGTAACTCTCTCTGGGTCTTAGTGATAACTAGTGACTCCCTCTTCTTGATGCTATAGAAAGCTCAGCCTTCACTGCTTAAGACCAGTTTTCTCAGCCCTGGCCAGTCAAGTCTTTTCCACTTTGATCATACCAATTCAGCTTGCCATCTTGCCACCTGCTTCTCCTTCCTACATTAGAAATAGAGAAGGAAGAGGTTGAGAAAGAGGAAGAGGAGGTTATGATTAGGTCAGATTCCTCTTTGTTTTCAAATTTTCCCTTTGACACTTCCCGAATCCCACTGCACTCATTATGGGCACGGGGTGGGAATGAATTCCCTGAATTTTTTTTATGATTTTTTTTTATTGTGATAAAAACATTTAACATAGATCTACCCTCTTACCACATTTTTAAATGTGTATTATGTTATCTCTGTGTACAGTGCTCTGCCTCATGTCTCTAGGGCTGACTTGTAGTGCTTAGCTGAAAAATCTATGCCCATTATTTCCCTTAGAATAGTGAACATAAGTCCTCAAAGTTTGTTCACTTTGTTACATATTGTAACATTTTCTTCTTTTAGATGCTAACTAGTATTCCATTGTGTGTGTATATATATATATATATATATATATGAGATATATATATATATCTCATACCACATTTTCTATATCCATTTATCTGTCCATGAACATTTAGGTTGTTGCCACATCTTGGCTAATGCGAATGATGCTGCAGTGAACATGGGAGTGATACTATTTCTTTGAGATCCTGATGTTAATTCTTTGGATAATTACCTAGAAGACCATACTAGTTCTATTTTTAATTTTTTTTCCTATGCTACGGATTAAATCCAGAGCCTTGCATATGCTAAGCAGGTGCTCTGCAGTCGAGCTACATTCCCAGACCTCTCTTTAAACATTTTTTGAGGAACCTCTGTATTGTTTTCCATAGATGCTATACCATATTACATTCCTTCCAACAGTATGCAGAGGTTCCAATTTTTCCGCATCCTTGACAACACTTGTTTTTTTTTAAACAACGGCCATCCTGGCAAGTATGAGATACTATCTCACTGTGGTATTGATTTGCATTTCCTGATGAGTAGTAATCTTGAGTATTTTCCCAGGTGCTGTACTAGTTGGCAGTTTGTCTTTGGAGAAATGTCAAGTGTCAAGTCCATAGCCTATTTTCAAAGCAGGTTCTTAGGGGGTTTTTGGTTTTGTTGCTGTTGAGTTGTAAGGATTTCTTTTAAAGAGAATTTTAAAAGAATTTTGAAGAGTAACCCCAATCAGATATGATTTGCAAATATTTTCTTCCATTCTGTAGTCTGCTTTTTCACTCTGTTGATCATTTCCTTTGCTGTGCAGAAGAGTCCCATTTGCTTATTTTTGGGGTTTGTTGCCTATACTTTTGGTGTCACAATAATAAGGTCATTGTGAATCTTAACTTTAGAGGTCAGCCTGCAGAAATGTTCATAGTGTCATAGGTATCAGGCATTTCTTATTAGCTTTAATATTTTCCCTTGGTAAACAGCAGCTCCCTTTTCCATACATTTTAATTTTTATACATGGCTGTTCTTTTCATAAAACAGCAGCAACAGATGGCTGTGGTGGCACATACCTAGAATCTCAGCACTCTGGGAGGCTGAGGCAGAAGGATTGCAAATTCAAGCCCAGTTTAGGCAACTCAGTGACTTAGCAAGACCCTGTCTCAAAGTAAAAAATAGAAAGATCTGGGAATGTACACTTGTAGCTGAGTGCAAAGGCCCAGGGCTCCATCCCCATCGTTGCCTAAATAATAAATGAATAAGAAAAGAAAGGAAAACTATCAGCAACGACAAAAAAACCTAGCTTCATGCTGCTTCTGCCACACATGCCAGACTATATAACATCAGTACTTCTTTTAGTGGAATTCTTTCCCCATTTAGACTCACAGCTCGTGTTTTACTGTCGAGAAGCAGATTATTTATACAGCCATTTGTCTACATGATAGATCTTCTAGTTCCTTGTTTATTTCTTCATATATCTTGGCCTTTTAAAATTTTTCATTTTGTGTTTACTTATTAAAAACCAAACTTAAAATATTATAGCTGCAACCTTATATCATTAAAAGAATTCTTAAAAGTAAATCAAACAAAACAAAACTTTACGATCTTCCTACTTAGTCAGAACTACTTTGTCCCAGTTCCTTCTCTCCATTCATGTATATGAATTTTCTGCAAAATTGTAATCTTATTGCACATGCTGTGTAGAATTTTTGTTTTTGGCATTGGTATAACATTCACGTCAATTAAAAAATTTTAGAAACCCTGGGAAGAGTACATGGCTCAAGAGGGGATGGTATATCACAAACTCTGTGAGTGGCTAAAGGTCTCACAACCAAGGAAGGGGGAGAAAGGCCAAAGAAAAGCTAACTTGGAGGTCAGAAAGGCAGTTCCAGGCTGCAGGACTAGGTAGAGGAACAAGGCAGTGGTTCGGGTATCTTTGTGTGTCTATCTTTGGCAAAGGAAGCAATTGCTTTATCTCTTGGCACTGCCCAGCATTGCCTGTGTTTGTTAGAGTTTATATCAAAACCAAATCAAGCTGTACTTCATTTGTCTATGATGGTAGCTGTTAGTATAGAATTTCTGAATTTTAATATTTATTTTATCTTGAGAATTTTAAAAGAATTTTGCCTTTGCTTTTACTTGTTTTCTGGTTGCCTCTGTCAGTAACACGTGCTTCTGAGCTGGGCTTCATGAAATCACTGCTGTGTCTAAGGCCGGCCAACCTAGGTGTTGATATTAAGTGTGACTCTCACTGTGAAATTTTGATTTATATTAACATTTATGAGTAGTGTTCAATTTGGGATTGAATCACCTGGAGTGTATTTTGAATTTATTAGCATTTGGTTTTATTTTTTTTTGCCAGTGGTTTAACAGACATTTTTTTTTCTACTTCCCTTTTATTTTGTAATGGAAATTCCCTTTAAAAAATTACAAAGGCAGCCGGGTGTGGTAGCACACATCTGTAATCCTAGCTGTTTGGGAGGCTGAGGCAAGAGGATTTCAATTTTGAGGCCAGCTTGGGTAACTTAGTGAGTGTCTGTTTCAAAATAGAAAAGAGCTGGGAATAGAGCTCAGTGTTAGAGTGTTTGCCTCCTATGTGGGATCTTGCCATTACACATTTTGAAAATAAAGACACAACACTGAATTTTAGAAAATGAAAGTTCTGTCTATTCCTGTGCAGTACAAGCAGAGTTTTTTGTTTGTTTTTTAAAATAAGTGGGATCATATTATCCATACTATTTTGTAATCTAGTAGAACTCAACAAAATGTATTGAACACTTTTCATGTCAATACATGTAGATATAAATTCAGGTTGTTTCTTTTAACATCTATTAGTATTATTGTGTGGTTCTACCATAAATTATTTAACCAATCCCTAGTTATTATGTTATTTTCATTTTTTCCTTTTTTTGGTTTTTTGAGACAGAGTCTTGCTATGTAGTTCAAACTGGCCTTGAACTCAATATGTAGCCCACCCAGGCTGGCCTCAAACTTGTATCAATCCTCCTGCCTCAGCCACCTAGAATGCTGAAATTACAGGCCTGTGCCAAGAGGCCTAGCTACCTCCTTTGATTTCAAAGGTTTAAACTAACTTCCCAAGTACAGCTTCCAAAATACAGGGCAATATGCTAATAGCAATACTTTTCCCTTAGATAGTGTTGTAACTCAGTGTTAAAAGATGCTTCTCAGAGGGTGATTATGATTAAACCACAGGAAATTGCAGCATAGTTTCACAATTACAAATATAATTATAAATAAGTTACATTATTCCTAATTAGTATTAAAGAAAGATATAAATTAGGGAACACAGTCTTATCCTCAGATCTTACATAATGCAGAAACAATACCTCACATTACTACCTAAGAAGTATAGTTAGTTCCACAAGTTTTTATGTAATTCTTTGCTTTAGCATTCATTTTGATCTCCTTTTCCATATTTCAAGGTTGGTTTTTTTTTTTTTTTCTTTATAAAATCTTATCTTTTGAAAAACCCAGATCAGGCTCAAAATCCGAAGTTCATTTTACAGTATTTCCAATTTGGAGATGACTTCTGACACTGTATCCATGCGGTTGTTTTTCCTTCTAAAGTCTTAAGTATGTTATCAGTATTATCAGGCAAAAACAAATAAAGCAGGAAATAATAACATGAATCTGGGAAAGATATTTTCCTGGCTTAGGTGATTGTCAGTATGACTTAGTGAAGAATGTTGTTAGCACCTAAAAGTGCAGAATCATACTAGAGGTAATAATCTCCCAATATAATGCCAGGTACACTTTCTTTAAACAGTTCTTTGTTATATGTGTTAAATGTCAAGTTTGAGCACAACCTGGCCAATTTAGTGACTTAGCAGCCTGAGGCATGTGATCCTAGCACCGCCTCTCAGGACCCATATGTAGACATTCTCGTGGGTTTCCTTCAGATTTGGACAGTATCAAAGCACACAGATGCCAGGAGCTTTGCTATCCTGGCTCTCATGATAGCCCATCCTGTTTTCTCCAGGGTATACTTTTCTCTTGCTTTTTCCTCTTACTTGGCCCGGCCTTGCTCTGCAGAGCCAGTTTCTCTTTCACTCTTCACTTTTACTTTTTCAAATAAACTTTGCCACTGTTTAAAAAAATTTTTTAGATTTGGGGATTTAGCTCTAATGGTAGAGTGCTTACTTAGCAAGCACAAGGCCCCGAGTTAGTCCCCAGCGCGCGCGCGCACACACACACACACACACACACACACACACACATACATTTAGTGAGATCCTGTCTTGAAATAAAAAAGGGTTGAAGATATAGCTTACAGTGAAGGCCCTGGGCTTAATCTCCAGTACAGAAGAAAAAAAAAAGTACCAAAAGCAAGGCTGGACATGTGGAAGTGGATAAGGTAGGTCAACAGTGATTACATCATAACAAGACTAAGTGAAAAGACACTTAGTTGAGGCAGTTTGCGGGGAGAGATGGCATCTTGCTATGTTGCCGGGCTGGCCCAGAATCCTGGGCCCAAACGGTCCTCCTGCCCAAGCCTCCCAAGTAGCTGGGACCAACAGACCTGCCCTATTTTACCTGTAAGAAGAGAGTTAATGATTAACTTTTGGATTTTTTTTTTTTTTTTTTTTTTTTTGCAGGAAGCAGCTAGCGATTTTGGCTGACCTAGTGAAAGATTTACCGTTGGAGTTTGACTTCCTCTTTTCTCAGTCTCAGGCAGAAGTCATCTCTGGGAAGCAAGAAGGTACTGGGCCTTGAGGGATGCAGGGTCGTTTTCAGCCAGTCACTACCTAGCCTAACTAATGCAGTTCAGGATTACTTTGTATACCTGGTTTTTATTTTTCTGCCAACAGTTTTCTCGATTCTGCTAAAAAGTATTCTGCACTGGTGTCTATTTTAGACTGCTACTTCTTTTGGCTTTAACTTACTACTAAGCACCATGTTTATTTTATTTTATTTTTTTAGCCTCATGTTTAGAGTGTGTTAATCTTTAATGATGCTTCTAAATGGATTTTTGGCTAGCCAACTGTATTTTTAAAAACATAGAGTTCTAGGAGTTGTATTGAGTTTGCCAAATTCAAGTATAAAACAAATTATTAGGCTAAATAAGGGGGAACTTTAATTTCAGGGAATGATTAGGATACATTACTTTTGTTTTGTTATAGGTGCTTCCTTAATTGCAGTTACTATGCAGTTTTGATACTTCCCTAAGTGCTTACATGTTGGGCTAGTACTTTGATATAGAGTTCAATAATGTTCTCAAGTGGCGCAAATGTGGCCAGTGCGATGAATTGTTTTGTTTCTTCAAAAAGGAGATCTTAGGTCTTCGAGTTGTGGTCTGCTGAAAGGAAAATACTTAACTTTTCATTTTCTGCTTAATATTCTGCTTCTTTGCTGAGTCTATTCATTGCAAGACAGCTCATATTTTTGGTTACATAGCTGCTTTACATCTTTGATAGTGCCAGTATATGCGTCATCTCAGGGTTGAAGTCTTTGGACAGTCTTCCCTTGTTAGTTGAGATTTTTTTTTTTTTTTGGTTCTTTGGTATGCCAAGTAATTTTATATTATATTCTGGACATTTTGAATATTTCATTAGGATGTAATTAAACTCTGGGTACTGTTTAAATCATAAGGAGACTTTTTTTTTTTTTTTTCCGGTGGGGGTCTTTAGGTTCAAACTCAAATTCTCACCTACCTTTTGTTAACAAGGCTGTAATTCTACTAGTTCATTATTCAAAACCTTGACCCTGCTACTGTATTTGGATTTGTCCCATGTGTGTAAGCCAGTGGCCAATCTGGAGCCTGAACAGTGGCCTCACCTGTGGTTCGATTTTCAAAACCTATAATTTACGGTCAGATCCATACCTGTGTGCCTTAGAAGTGAGACCAGGCATTCATACACAGCTTAGTTGCTACTCTCACGATAGCCCCATACTTTCTTGTTCCTTAGAGCTCACTTTCATGCTCCTCTGTGTGTTTCTGTGTGTTTGAGTACGTGTGTGTGTATGTTGAACTCAAGGCCTCTCACTGAGCTACATCCCCCAACCCCCTCCCCCTTTTTAAATTTTAAGACAAGGTCTTACTAAGTCACCAAGTTGCCCAGACTGGGCTTGAATTTGTGATCCTCCTGCCTCAGCCTCCCAGAGTGCTGGGATTACGGGCATATAGTTCCATGCCCAGAAGATGAGGCTTTTAATTTTTCCATTCTGTCAAGGACTTCTCATGATTGCATCTGTATCAAGAGCAAAGTGGCAGGAGGAAAGAGGGAGAAAAATATGCAATACAAATTTGCCCACACACTGGAGGCTACTTCTCTGACTAGGGAGAACTCATATTCTTTATAGAGTTTTAGGACTCCACCCATCCTACACCTCTATTGCTACAGGATTGTCTGGGGCAGGAAGGGACAAAAAAGAAAAGGAAGAAAAAAAGAGAAGTAGGGGATTTCCCTCTACTCTCTGAACCTTTGGAGTCCCCTTTTTCTGCTCTTTGGACCAGAAGGCAAGGTCTTGAAGTTATTTCTGCCCACACCCAATGCATACTTTCATGTTTCAAGCTGCTTTTGAGTCCAGGCCAAGCAACATCTATGGGGAAAACAGTGAGAGACTCACTACTGGGTTGGGAGTACATTCTGGTCTCTTGCTCAGTGTGCTCTGTATCTTTCACTTACCAGGCTTCTCACAAAGCTGCTGTGTGCATTCTGTCTAGAATTCCTCTTTGTACCCACTAGGGACACAGGATAGACTGTGCTTCTTCTACCTTGCCCAGAAGCAGAACTCAAGGATTTACATTTTTTAACATCTGTTTTGAAGAAATAGAACATAATGAATGTTCTTATAAATTCATTATAAGAAATTTGGAAGACGCAAGTAAATTTTTTTTTTAAAACTTAAAGACTGGGTCTCACACCAGGCCAAGCTTTAACTTGCTGTCTAGCCCAGGCTTACCTCATACATACAATCTTTCTGCCTCAGCCTCCTGAGCAAATAATTTAAAGGGGGGTGGTTTACAAGATAGAAGATTTAAAATCTGTACATTGAGAGTATAGAATAAAATACAGTACTATGACTTTTTTTTTTTTCTCCCAAGAAAAGTGGAAGAGAGTAGCCATGGGGAGAGATGTACACATGGGACAAATGGGAGAATTAAGTGAGGCTGTTTATATTTCTTCTTCAGGGGTTTATGCATGGATTGGTATTAACTTTGTTTTGGGAAGATTCGACCATGAGGATGGTGAGTAATACTATCTTAATAAACTATCTTATGCTAATTCTTTAAGGGCTGGAGGTTTAAGTCATAACCTGTCAATAGTGTGTAAGTGCTAATTTGGAGTTGTTTTTCTCTCTCTCTCTCTCTATCTCTCTTTGTGGTACTAGGAATTGAACCTAGAGCCTTTGCACATTCCCAGGTCTTTTATTTATTTATTTATTTATTTTTAAAGTTTGAGACAGGGTCTTGTTAATTTGCTGAGTTGCCCAGGTTGAGCTTGACTTTGTGATTCTTCTGACTTAGCTTCCCTTAGTGCCAGGATTACAGGCATGTACCGCCATGCTCAACTGTTCTTTCTTAAAATTTAAGCTGCTTCGTTATGCACGTGCGCGCGCGCACACACACACACACACACACACACACACACACACACAAATTAAGCAGCTTCATTTTCCAGTCATAATTTGTTTTCTTTTATTTCTGTTTAACTTTTTAATATGGACAGTTTCAAACATTTATAAACGTAGAATAAATAATAAAATGAACTTCCCAAGACCTATTACTGCTCAACACTCAAGGTTTTGACATTTTTCTTTCCATATTTCCTCCACATAAAACATGTTTTCTCCTACTTTTTTTAAAGCAAACCCCAGGATGTTTCATTTTATCTTCTTATATGCCAGTATGTATCTCTAACAGATAAAGAGTTACAAAACAGAGCAATGACAAAAAACATCCAAAATGCCATTCCAAAATCAACGGAACTAACAATTCCTGATTTTATGTGGTACAGTATCTAATACCCCAATAAAGACTTTACCAGTTTCTCTCAAGATTTATTTGTGTTTGGCTTATTCAAATCAGAATTTGAACTAGGGTCTCATATTGCATTTTCTTGATTTACTTCTTTGACAGTAATCTTACCACCCCACTCTTGTACTTTTTTGTAAACTATTCATTAAAAATAAAAAAAGACAAAACTGAGTCATTTAGTAGAATGGATTTGGTACCTTTTGGACTTGGTCTACTGTAGTAGCAAACCTGTGGCACACAGAGCCTTCTCTGTCAGCACACGAGCCAGCAGCTGAGCATTGGATAACAATTGTTTTTTCTAAAATAAAACCTTAGTATTCAGGTTTAATTGCAGTGTTGGCACTTTTCAGTAAGTAAATGGGTTTTGGGTTGCAGTTTGGGCACTTGGTATCTAAAAGGTTTGCTATCACTGGTCTACTGCATCTTTTGGGATCTTTGACAGTATCCTTATCCCCACTATGTCCTATATACTAGGGGTCAGATAATAGATTGATTAGGCTCAGATTCAATTTCATCTGTAAGAATAAGTCACAGATGATGCTGTGTGTTTCCTACTGCATCACATCAAGAGTTTCATCATATCTGGTTGTCTCACCTTTAGTCATGTTCAGACCGATGAGGTCAGGATTCAAGTGTTGTCAGCCTGATCTAATCTGTTATAAAAATTCCTTGCCCACTATTGACCTAATGGTTGTTAGAGCCAAGATATGTATTTGCATTACAGGTTGTAAAATAGTGATTTTTCCACCATTCCTTTGGTATTTCACAACTAGGATTTTTGTATAATGAATTTTTCTTCATCAACTCTTTTGGTCATCTTGAAATACAATTCTTATGGGAAAAATAGGCTAAATCTTTGATCATTTTCCTTTACTTAAAGTTTTTGGATAATTTATTGAGGTCCTAGCACTTTTCAACGGTAAACAGTGAACTTTTTAACTCTCATGAACTTATGAATTGTAATATATTTGATCCTTTAGGCCCATCACATTGAGGCTAGAGGTGTAGCTCAGTTGTAGAGTGCTTTCCTAGTGTGCATGAGGCCCTAGGTTCTTTCAATCCTTAGAATGGGGCAGAGGGGGAATGACATCACATCCTTAGGAGCACCTTCAGGTTGGCCCTTATGTCCTTTTTAACATGATCCCAGTACTCTTTGTTATTTCTTCTGCTATCTGACCTACCATGGTATTCTATCTTCATAGAGGATACTTTCTACCTTAGGCCTGGCATTGGCCATTTTTTTTTAAAGAAACCCTGGTTTATTTTAATGGAAAATATATGTAAAGACTGTAGTTTAGATTCCAGGGGTGCTCATTGCTCCTGGGTTATCAGTTTCTAAGCTTTTCAAATGCGCAGAGCTAGGTAATATGATTTTTTAGGAAAGAAAAAAATAAATCACGAGTTTATACTGATACTTCCAATTCATATTTAAGATTGTGAAGTTTTTAAATTTCATTTCTTTGATTTTATACCTGTATCCTTTTATTTTATGCTTATCTTTGTTCCTAAAGGTAGTAATGTGGGCTGGCTCAGTATAGCTCAGTGGTAGAGTGCTTGCTTAAATGCATAAGGCTCTGGGTTTAATCCTAGCACCAACAAAACAAGTAACATATATGTTTAATTATTTTAAAATAATAATTCCCAAAATATACTACTAGAATGCAATTTATTTGTTTCTTTTGTCTTTAGGATATAACTTCCTATGAATAAATAGCCAAAATATCATGTTTAAGTCACTTGAAATAATTCTCTATGTAATATATAGTCAGTAGTTTTAGATTAACTTGTTTTACTTTGCTTCCAAATTTGTAATGGATTGCTGTTTTTTTGGGGGGAGGTGTGGCTTTCTTTTTGACTTTGGTTTTTACTTACTAGGGCCCTTTTACTCCCTTATCATTGCAGAATCAGATGATGAGACTTCCCAGGAATCAGCAATAGGACGGCGGAGGACAGTAGGGATACTGGATATGGGAGGAGCCTCTCTCCAAATTGCTTATGAAGTTCCTACCTCAACCTCTGCCCTTCCTCCAAAACAGGTGTTTTGCTGTTGATGGAAATTCAGTCAGAAAGATAGAATTTGTGAAGGAAGAACATCATTTTTGGATTTAAACCAACCTGTGTGGGTCCAAATATTTGTTCAGATGCTTGCTTATGTTACTTTGAGTAGGTTACTTCTCTGAGCCTCAGTGTCCTCATGTGTAAAAAAGGCATAATGATAGTTCTACCTTCTAGGGTTGTAAGGATGAAATAATGCCACGTATGTGAAACATTTAGCAAACTGCCTAGCTTATAAGTGTTTGGTGTGTTTCAGGAGTTATAACTAATACTCTATATCTTCCACGGTTGCCTGAGGAGTAAATATAATACATGTAAATCCTGGAACACAGCATTTGGTCCATACCTTTTGTTCCATAAACAGTATTCCCTTTCTCCTTACTAATGATTCAATTCCCATGCCTCTAATATTCCTTACCCTACTAGAATGTAAGAATGTATTTTGAGGGAGAAGTTTCAGCATAGAGAGGAGAAAAATGCTGTTTTTATTTTTGAGCATCTACTATGTGTAAGGAATATGAAATGTTAGTTACACTGCTCCCCCAAATTTATAATCTGTCAATGAAGCTAGCCTGTGATCTCAGGTAGACCATGACAGTGATGTAATTTGATCCAAACCAGGGTTTCTCATCCTTGGCATAGTTGTCATTTTGGGCTGTGTAATTCTATGTTGTGGGTGGCTGCCATCTGCTGTTCAGCAGGGTCCCTGGCCTCTACCAAATGCCAACGATAAACCTACCCATTCTGTTTGCGACAGTCACAGGTGTCTTCAGACACTGTTAAGTGTGCACCTGATAGGATGGAATTGCCCCTGGTTGAGAGATCCTGTGGTTTAAATAGTGCCGACTGGTAGGTCAGCCACATTTTCAAAGGCGTCCATGAGAGCCTTTAGTCTCTTGAAAGGTGAGGTATTTACCCAGGCTTAGATGATGGTAGGCTTTTGCATAGTGGAGGTTGAGTGAAGACTGAATGTATGGATGGAACAGTATTCACAAAGGGATGGAGGAAGCAGTAAAGAGCCTAGAATGGCCAAGCAGTAATGAATAGTCTAAGGTTTTTAGATGTGGTAATGGGAAGATAAGTAGAGGCAGATTCATGAGGAGTCTTAAGTGTCATCATGTGGGGCCTTGTTTTCTATTTCTGTTGATTGTGGGGAACCAGCAAAGGCTTTGAGTAGGGCAGCCATATGCTTCAGTTCCATCATAAAACAAACTCTTAAGGTTCTTCCCATCTCTGAGTTTTATGACCATGTTGGCTATGTTTATGTTCTCATGCTTTTTAGGAAAATAATTTTGGTGTGAAGAGGAGAAAGAAATGTAGGGAGTCAGGGAGTCTTGAGTGAGAAGTACGAATTTGAACTAGACAATGTAAGTGGAAATGGAAAAGAGGGGACAGATTTCAAGGAATGTTTTGGAGTCAAAGGCTGATGTAATTGTAATTAGGTGACTGGTTGTGGTAGTGTGAGTACAGCAGGAAGAGATGACCAGTGATGCTGAGGGCCCAGGGAGGGGAGTTAGGAGGGGAAGGAACTCAGTTGCTAAGAAGAGACACAGGAGAAAGGGCAGAGTGGATCCTAAGCAAACTGTAAGGTCCTTAGAGGTTTGGGTGGGAGCATCTATCTGGTCTCCCGGCTCCAAAGTCTTAAAACCAATTCTGGGTATGTTGTGAGGTATCCAAAGAATGTATATATAAGAATTTCTACAGAACTGTTGGAAATATGATTTTGGCAATCAACAGAGAGCTCCATGGTAGGGTGGAAGATTTTGGGAACTACCTTGGTTGTGAGACTTTTTAGTCTCCACTTGTTACTACATATTCAATAGGTAAATAGAGGTGTAGTTCTGATTCTAAGGAATAGGGTGACAAGTGGCACTGGGGTGTAAATTCTTAAATGACTTTTTTGCATATGCAGATTTGGAAAGCAATGCAATTATAGAAAGTATACTTGTAAGCAAGAATTTAGCTATATATATAGCAATATAGTAACTCAGATGGCTCTTAGTGCTTAGTGAAAAAGGAAAGAGTGAGACATATGAAGCATTTTTAAAAATTTAAGTAACGCCTAAATGCTTAATGTGTTTTTTATACCATTTACAAAGTTGTGCATATTCACAAAGTTATGCCACCATCACTTTTGAATTCTAAAACATTTTTATCGCCTCAAAAAGAAATCCCATATTCCTTAGCAGTTAATTCCTATTCTCCCCTCTCCTTATGCCTGACAACCACAAATCTACTTTCTGTCTCCTAGGGATCTACCTATTCTGAGTTATTATATAAATAAAATCATATGGTGTGTCCATTTCTATCTACCTGTTACTTAGCAAGGTGTTTCCAAGGTTCATCTGTGTTGCACCATGTTTCAGTACTTGATTGCTTTTTTTTTTTTAATTGCTTTTTATGGCTAAGTAACATTCCATTGTATGACCATGCCATGTTTTGTTTATACATTCATCATTTGATGGACATGTGAATTGCTTCCACATTTTGGTTATTATGAATATACTACTGTGAACTTTGACATACATATTTTTGTGTAGATGTAAGTTTTCAGATCTCTTGGGTATATTCCTAGGAGTAGTGTTGCTGGGTACAATAGCATTTTCACAAATGAAAAATAAATACAAAACAATAATTTCTATTTTGAAGTACTACACATAAAAAAATTACTCATTAAGCACATTAGAATGGTTACCTATGGCAGGGACTAGGTATAGGTGTGGATATGAGGATAAATGAGAATAAATAACAAAAGGAGCTTGCCATGACAGTGTGCTGAGAGCTGAGGAATATGATTTATTTGCCTTCTGCACCAGAGATCCAACAAAAGAGAAAGGAAAAAGCACTTTTTCTTTGGAGATAAAATAAAATTGAACTTTCCCATTGCCAAAAATCTGTCACAAGAAATATCAGAAATTCTTAAATAAGGTTTAGAAAAAGGCATAGAACAGATATCATGATGATCTCCTAAATTCCTTTCTTATTAAAAGATTTTTTTCCTCATTATGAAAATAGCACATTCCTATTGTGGAGAATTGGAAAGTACAGAGAAAATGGAAAATGCCATCAGCTATAATAATTTTATCTCTTATTACCAAAGATAGGGGTTGGGGATTTAGCTCAGTGGTAGGCAAGTGCGAGGCCTGGAGTTTGATCCCCAGCACCCCCAAAAAAACCAGATATAGTGTTTGAGTGTGTTATTTGGTAGTAAGTCTCCAGCCTGGCCTTTAATTTGTACATTTTGGTGCAGTCTTGTCATTTTATTTCTTTGTCTAAAGCAGTGATATGAGGATGAAAGGATGCATTAAGACATTTTAAAGAGTAATTGTAAAAAACGAGGCCTGGTATATTAGCAGTGTCACAGTTTTCTAGAGATCAACTCAAACTAAAATTCTCTTTTATCTTTTAACATCAGGAGGAAGCTGCCAAAATCCTGCTGGCTGAGTTCAACCTGGGCTGTGATGTACAACACACCGAACATGTATATAGAGTTTACGTCACAACCTTTTTGGGTTTTGGAGGCAACTTTGCCCGGCAGCGCTATGAAGATCTTGTGCTGAATGAAACTCTTAACAAAAACAGGTACATTTGACATAAGACCAGGTTTATAAAATAGAATGTCATTAAGCTTCAGATACTAGGAAGAAATATTCATATTCTACTAAGGTAGACATGTCCTTGCTTCCTCCTTTCTGACCACCCTGCCAATGGGCTAGCATTTCTGTCTTAGGGAGAGATGACTTGGGTGAGGGTGCCTTCTGCTGCTTGTTATTAGAATTCATGGAAAGGTACAGCGGCTTGTTGTGATCTGCTCCTGTGTCCCACGGGCAGAAATGCCGTCACAGTGATAAGTGAGGCTATTAAAAATTTAATTTAAACTGTGTGGTATAATGTAGCTCCTCCTAATTTCTTTCACATGCTAGTGTTCAAAATATGTTTGTTGACTTACAGTGAGTAATTCATCTTATATGAGAGTTAGTTTCTTCAGTGTGCATAAAACATAAAACATTTGTAGTTAAAATCAACTTTTAAAATAAATTTTTTTGAAGTTCAGAATAGCCAGTTTTTCCTCCAACGTTGAACAGATCACTGATATTTCCCTTGAATACCTGATGAATCAATTTAACCATAATACACATTTGTGCGATATTTTATTTATCATTATACATATTGAAGGAAAGCATAATAGATATTTCTTTTCCACCATGAAATTACTTACATTTGTTTATGTAGCTAGAAACACTAGCTTGAAGAGGTGCTAGTGTATCCCATTTGTAATAATTTCTCCATAGTAATCAATTATATTTAGAGCATGTTGAAGAAAATAATTATCACGTAAGTCTTTTTAATTGTCACATAAGTCTAATCACTAAGAGTTCAGTGTGCTTTGGGAGAATCCTGGTGTCTTGGGTGATTGATGATAGCATTAATATCAAGCAACATGTTTGTTTTCTCAAAAGGACTCCTGAATCCTTACAGGTATTGCTGGGTTGTGACAGTCAGATTGCTTCTCCCTTTTCCATTTTCTTCCTTTGTTGTTCTGCCTCTATTTTTCTGTCTGGTGTTCTTTGATGCCTCACAATTTCCAGTCAAGCTGCATCTTCTTTTCATGCATTGGTATTTTCTGGCCAAGTGTCTATGTCACCTGCTTTAGGAGTTTGAGGGGTAAAAGGCGACTCTTTTGTAGCTGCCAAACTACTAGAGAGACCTATTCCTCACAGGATGGGATAACTTAGTGGTTCTCTCTTCTTAATAAGGATTTTCTGAGTTTTCCTTATAGTTGATGACATTCCTTAAAACAGATTCCAGTTGTTGGCAAGCATTCTGTTGCATCGTCACCTTCCCATTTCCTCCTTCAGTTTTCATACTTGCTGGTGCATTGTCATCTTAGGAAGGCCACTCTTCCACATCTGTTTGCTTAGGAACTGATAAATAATTAATTTCAGCTGGCTAATTTATTTGATCTCTATGTAATTTCCATTCTGCCTATTAATCTCTTTAGGAATGAGAATACAGTGGCTGGACAGGTGGACTAAAGAACTAGAACTGTGTGATGGTCATGGTGGGAATCAAATGCCGTCCCTCCTCTGTGCACTCAGAGGCTCCCACCTCTGCAGGTCACTCGGTAGGGCTGTGCTCCACCTGTGCTGTCCCAGTACTGGTCATTCAAAACCAGGCATCACTTTTTGGCCAGTGCCATGGTCGCCTCCTCAGGAACCCACCCCCTTCCCTTCCCACTTTGCCTCCTTGCAGTTGTATTTTTAAACTAAAGAATGACAGTCAACGTGGTGAGAACCTTACACTTTCAAGAGGCATGTGGGAATGAAGTCCAGATGGAGAAGGGCTGACTCACATCTCCAGTTCACTATACATTGGGAAATGGACACGTTGACAATAGGGTTGAATAAAATTGATCACTAGCCTCTCTCTCACCCTCCCTACTCCCTTTTCCACTCCCCCCTCTCTTTTTCTAAGTTTAATTAACTTAATTAAATGTGCATATGATGCCACTGCATGGTAATACTTCATCCCACCCTTGTTTCTAGGGATGTCATGAAAACAACAACAAGATAGCTGTGAAGCACATTGTGTTTTTTTAGTGACATTGAGTTCATTCGTCTTATGTTTCATTTTTGTTGTTGTGACAGATTGCTGGGCCAGAAGACAGGTTTGAGTCCTGACAATCCGTTTCTGGATCCCTGCCTGCCTGTGGGACTTACAGATGTGGTGGAGAGAAACAGTCAAGTCCTGCATATCCGAGGAAAGGGAGACTGGGCAACCTGTGGGGCGATGCTGAGCCCTCTGCTGGCTCGCTCCAACACTAGCCAGGCGTCACTGAATGGCATTTACCAGTCACCAATTGACTTTAACAACAGCGAGTTCTATGGCTTCTCAGAGTTTTTCTACTGTACAGAGGACGTGTTGCGCATGGGTGGCCGCTACCACGGGCCAACATTTGCCAAGGCTGCTCAGGTAAATCATTAATGACAAAGATGACTCAGCTAGCAGCAACCGTTTATTGGCTGCCTAACTTTGTGCCAGGCATTGTGCAGAGGGCTTTGCATGCATGATCTCACTTGATTCTTTAAAGGGGCTGTATGAACCCTCATTTTACAGAGGAGAAAGTGGACTGAGAAAAGTTGAGGACCCCGCTATGCTAACCTCCCTTCTAATTAATTAAGTTTAGGTTTCCATGGCTGTCATATCGCCCAGATGTAAAATTGATGTGGTATCTAATGGTTTTTACTCTAACTTTCCTGTAGTCTTGTTTAATGTGTATGGCCTTAAAGCATCATCTGATTTATTTTTCCCTTTACTGGGTGTCTTAATTATAATGTGCTTTTGGTTTCAATCTCATGCAGGTGGACAGATCCATTTTCTTTCTTTTGGTTTGAGGCGTTAAGAGGCCAGAGTGGTATGGAGTCATTTTAATAATAGATGTTGCGAAAAACATTGATGGTAAAAGTAGTATTTAAATTTAAAATGGATGGGTAAAAATTCATTTTGCTCATATATAGAACTTGAGCATTTTATGGGCTTAAATAATTAGTTACCTGGACAGGTGAAAATTAAGCTGTCCTTCTGTAGCTCCCTGCCTTACTTTAGAGTCTGTGTTGGTCAACTTTGTGTCACTATAACAAACTATCTAAGATAATCGGCCTACTTTGTTTTGGCTGACAAGTTATAGTCCACGATCACTTGGCCCCTTTGCTTTGGGCCTGTGGTAAGGTAGCACATCATGTGGAATGTGTGTTGGAGCAAAACCATTTACATCATGAGCCGGAGAGCAAAGAGAGCAAGGAGGGGGCTGGGATTGCACAATCCCCTTCAAGGGTGCGCCCTTACCTCCCACTAGACTGCACTGCTGAAGGCTGTCCTGTCTGCCAGTATTGCCACCTTGGGATTGTCTTGTTCATTTTCCGCATTGCTGGGACAAAATAGCCAACACCTGCAATTAAAGGAGGAGAAGTTCATTTTGGCCTACATTCTTAGTCCATAGTGTGCCAGCTGCAAGGCAAGAAGGCATAGCAGAAGGCCCTGGGCAGAGGAGAGCTCTCGTGGAGTGGCTGCTGAAAGTGGAGGGTGAAAAGAGGAGCTGGAGAGGGAGATAAGCCCTTCCAGGCCACGCCTCCAATGGCCTGCCTCTTTCAAC
Organism: Hystrix cristata; assembly: GCA_004026905.1. Classification (NCBI taxonomy): domain Eukaryota; kingdom Metazoa; phylum Chordata; class Mammalia; order Rodentia; family Hystricidae; genus Hystrix; species Hystrix cristata. The sequence continues at coordinate 32,968 of PVJO010004593.1, forward strand.
CAGACCAGACCCCGCTTCCTAGCAACAAGTCAGTTATAAGCCCTCATAATCCAGTCACCTTTCCCGAACTCCACATGAGGCTCCAGTGGGACATATAGATATAAACTGTGACCAGGACCAACCCTTTAATACATGGGCCTTTGGAAGACATTCTGGATCCAAACTAGAGCAGTCATCTCGGCCTGTATCTGCCATCAGATAAATATATGGAAAGAATCTATTCTCTTGTATTTTTTATTCTTTCCTTTTTGTTTTCTCATAATTCTCTAGGGTTCTCTTGAGGAAAAAAACAAATTCTAATGGAGTATTAGCCACAATATCTGCTTTTCTGTCCCCAAAAGGCAGCCCCCAAGAAATACTGTGGGACCCCTAATTTGTATTGCTCTTTCCTCTCCAGCCTCCAGGAATATCCTCTTATTCCCTTTCCGCTCCAGAACCCAGGGCTGCTTGGTTGTCTATAACCTACCTGAGTTTTTATTTTATCTCAGAATTCATTAAGATTCTAGTCCCCTGAATACCAAAGGGCTCAAATTATTCCTTACCCAAGTTGTTAGTAACTTAATACGTTACCTTCTGGAGGAAAAAGAGATGATTTTGTTCCCTTAATATTCTGACTCGAATGTCATCTTCCATCTTACCCGGCCACCCTATCCAAAATTACAACTCTCCTGTATTACCTGTTGCCCTTTCTTGCTTTATTTTTTTGCTGAGCATTTATGTCATCTTATATACTGTACGTGTGTATTTGTATGTGTGTATGTATGTATGTAGCTATGTATGCATGTGTATTTGTTTATCGACTCCTACTAGTAGATTGTGAACTTCGTGAGGATAGGAATTTTTAACTTTTTTTTTACTGCTTGATTTCCTGGCAGCTAAGATAGCACCTAGCACATATTAGGCATTCAGTGAATGTTAGTTTTTTGAACAAACTAAAAGGAATGATTCTTTTGGTGAAAATTACAACATGGAGGCAGGCTGACAAAAGGTTTTTTTTTTTCTCTATTTAAAAAAAATTGTTTTTATTAGTACATATTTGCCATATACAGTGCTAGTATTCATCATAAGGAATTTGTACCTGTACATAATATATCTTCTTTTTTTTTTTCCATTCCCCTTTCTTCCTTTCAACACTTCTTCCCCTCTATTTACAGAAGTTTGTTTCCATTTTTTTTTGATAGGTTTCTAACCATTCTGTTTTACCTGTTCTCCCTGCTCACGTCAGTGCTACGTGGAGCAGAATGAAGTTCCCTTTGGCTTTTGGTGTTGCTGTTCCTAACTTTAGCCCTCTCTGAAGCCTGAGAGGCTCAGAAGCCAGCTCAATCTGTGTTTGTACTAAGAAGCAATAGGAATAAAGAATTAGGTGTCACGGTGTGCAGTGAATGAATGTATCGTTTCTCTTTTCCTTGGTGTCAGCTAGTATCCTACAAGTAACTCTAGAAATGCAACAGCTATACCCATGAGAGAAGTTAGAGAGTTTGCCTCCAATTTTGTGTTGCGCTGTTTCTGTGTGGTTGTTCCAGGATTACTGTGGCATGGCTTGGTCAGTACTAATACAGAGATTCAAGAATGGCCTCTTTTCTTCACATGCGGATGAGCATCGACTCAAGTAAGTCACTTCCTTTTCTTGTAAATATGGCCTTAAAATGTGGATGGCAGATTATAGTCTTTTTTTTTTTTTTTTTTTTTGGTGCTGGGGATCAAACTCTGGGCCTTGCGCTTGCTAGGTGAGCACGCTACCACTTGAGCTAAACCCCCAACCCCTGCGTGGCAGATTATAATGGAAAGTGATCAAGCAGTAGTACAGATTTGATTTGATGGTGAAGGAGAATTTGATTATTTCAGATTTTGATTTTCGGAGAGATCAGGGCCCAGATAATGACCCAATTTTATAAGCTAAGGGGAACCAGTGGTTACCAAAGAGAGTTCTTACCAAGTGATTTGACAGCAAAATAGATGGTCTTTTTTATTTTAGAGAAAATGTGCAGAAAAGTTAAAAGAATAGTAGCATGTAACTGTTACCTGACTTCAACAACTATCAACATTTTGCCAGTTTGGTTCATTGGTCTTCCTGTTTTGTAAATGTTCTAGTTTAAAATTTTCAAAGTTATAAACAAAAATAGTATGATAAACTCATGTGCACCTTTCACCCACTTTCTCCTCTAATAGTAACTCCTGGCCAATCTTATTTTTATTCATTTTTCCCACCTACTACCTGCCTTTTACAACTGGCTTATTTTGAAGCAAATCCTAGATATCATACAGTTACATTTGTAGATATTTTATCATGTTTTCTGAAGATAAGGACTCAAAGAAAGAAGGAAGGAAGAGATGGAAGGTAAGAAGGAAGGAAGAGAGAAAGGCAAGAGAAAGAAAGAAACCAGAGCTACAATACCAGTATTGCCAAAAGGCAATTCATTTTTGTGGTAAGATAAAATAGGCTGAAGTTTGGCTTAGCTTATAAATGAGGAAGACAGTGGGGACATGCAGGTCTTTTGACATCTAGTGGGAAGACATGGCTTTTTGTAAAGGAAAGCATTAGAATTCTTTCTTCTTTTTTTAAAAATTTAATTTTTTTTTTTTTTTGGTCACATCAGGTATCAGTGTTTTAAGTCAGCTTGGATGTACCAAATCCTACATGAAGGATTCCACTTTCCCTATGACTACCCAAACCTGCGCACAGCCCAGCTGGTGTATGACCGGGAGGTTCAGTGGACACTGGGAGCCATTCTCTATAAAACCCGATTCTTACCACTCAGGTAAATGCAGCTGACCATGCTGACACCTTCAGCATGTTAGTTGATGCCTCAAAATAGATTTAAGTGATGCCCCCCTCTCCACCTTTGCCCCCAAAATAAATAGACTCTCATTATCACGTCAATGTGAACCACAGTTGTAACCAGAATGCTGAAACCGGAAGAAAGTTAATTACTGGTCAGGAGTCTGTTCCTTAGCTTTGCTATTTCAGGATGTCAGCTTTATTTGTTCACCTATGATAAATCAGTCTTTAGGATTGGGTTCCCACCAATCACTTCTAAGATGCTGACTGATGAACTGAAACATCATTCTTTTAAAATTATCCTGAAAAACATGTGATGTGACTAGAGAAGGGGGGTGGATTTCTGGATAGAGGAAGCTTTCCTAATGGATAAAGTCACTCCAGGAGAGGTCATTGACCTATATTAGTTATTTTCCTGTCACTGAATACAATACCCAACACCCACAACTTAGAGGAGAGGTTTATTTTGGCTTATAGTTTTTAGAGGAGTCAGTCCACAGTTAGCTAGCTTCAAGGCCAGAAAGGCATAGTGGAAAGCTCTGGGAGGAAAACTGTTCATGTTTTCAGTCAGTAGTGGCCAGGGGGCAGAAGGCAAAGAGGGAAGGAACCAGGGAAGAAGGTATATCCTTCTAGGCCACATCTCCAGGGACCGCCTCATCTGGCAGGCACACCTCTTAACAAACATAATAACTATAAATTCTCCAGCAGGTTAAGCTACTGATGAGTATAGCGTCCCCATGATTCAGTCACCTCCAAAAACCCTACCTCTGAACACATGAGCCTTTGGGGGGCATTCTAGAAAAAACCATTAACACCCTGGTGTAGAATTAGAACAAAGATATGAAATCTTTTTAGGGGGGATATTGCTATTATGTCCTGTAAGATATTTGGGTCAGTTTTCAGGGATTCTTTCCCCTTGGACTATTTCAGATAAACTGGGATGAATTCTTAGTCTCTGATGTTTGTTCCTCTGTGCCGTCATGAGTCAGGCAGGTGACTGAAGTGAGGCTAGTGGGCTGGGGGCTGATTTATAGCGAATCAGAATGTGCCCCACCTAAGGGGCTGGTTACTGTCCTGCAGAGGTGCTGTTCTAGCATTTGCCAGTTCTCGTTTGTCCAGAGAAGGCAGATACTCGTATTTTATATGAAAGCTTTTGGAGGTTCACATTTTTTAAAAACACAGATAAACAAAACACAATATGGATTCAACATTTGAACAACCAAAGAGTGGCTTCTGTTCTAGCCAAGAGACCCCTGCAATTCAGTTTTCGTATCTATTTTTTCCATGTTATAACATAATTGAGCAGGTTATACCTTTATTTAAGATATATACTAAATCCTAAGGAAATGCAGCAACTTCTAAAGATCTTCTAAAGATTAGCACCGTCTGATTTCTTGGTTGGATTCAGGGGACATCCTATTCTCCATTAATACCATATTTACAAATTATTTGAAGATTTATGTTACGAATGATCAGTCTTATCTTTCTGTTCAGTTGGGTTTTTTGGCTTCAGTTTCAAAGGCCTGAGATTCTGGATGATATGTGCCTGCAAGCTACCATTCTGTACGTCATGGAAAGGAAGGTGCAGGAAGAACCACACGTTGGCCCTGGTGATAGGGACATTTTCTACCTTTGCTTGCTCTGCAGAGCTGGTGTCTAAGAATGTTTGCATGAATAGAATCAATGAGATAACAGCAATAGGCCCCTCACAGCAAAGAAATTGTTTCTCTTTGGAACTAACAGTTCTTTCCACCTTCTTTAGGGATCTTCGACAGGACAGTGTCCGACAAGTCCATGGTAACTGGTTCCGTCTCTCCTTTGTCTACAACCATTATCTGTTCTTTGCCTGTATCCTGGTGGTGCTACTGGCCATCATCTTGTACCTTCTGCGGCTCCGCCGAATTCATCACCGACAAACTCGAGCCTCAGCTCCACTGAACTTACTGTGGATTGAAGAGGTGGTGCCGATGATTGGGGTACAGGTGGGGCCATGAGGCTGGACCAGAACTGGAGAAACTCAAGTATCCCAGAGTTGCTGCCCATTGAATTCCTCTACTTTTTTTTGTACTGGCCTCAGATGCTGCTTTGGCCTTGGAATTTCTACTTTAATTTCCATTTTAATTCCTTCTTAGTACCCAGGTCCTCTTCTCAGAGAGAAGCTGTAATTTAGTTTGTGAGGAACTAAGTGATAAGAGACTGGTGCTAACAAAGGTGACCAAGATTAGTCTAACTGAAGCATGCTTCCACTCCTGCATCTCAGAGAATCTGGTATGTTCCTGGTATCTCATAATTTCCCCCTTGCTAAAGCATCAAGTTTGGCATCGAGCACAGTGGAAGCCTGGTTGAAACCAAACTTGAAGCATCTGATCTAAAGCCAGACAGTCTAGCAAGTGCAGCAGCCCCTTCTTTCTCTGTAACAGAGATACTATTTTGTGGACATCCACAGCCTTTAATAGGGATCCACGATCTTTGCAGTTCAATGACCAGATAGGAATTTCCAAGCAACCAAAATTACACAATTTCCTTGCTTACTTGACAAGCCATTTGTGGGTGTGACCTAAGAGCCCTAACAGTGTCTTTGATGTTAGTATATGATTTAAATGGTTAGAACTCTTTCTTAAATGGATGGTCCATTAGGATCTTAAAATATTTTATCTGATGTCTAGTCAGACTAGGATAGGAAATATCGGTGCCTCACTGGCTGTTTGGGCATTAATTTTGCTTTTTGAGCCTTAAGTATGCTTCTATGATGGAGAAATTGTGATGGGGATTGGAAACCTACCTGGGTTTGTCTGGTTTCAGGTCTCGGTCTTGTAGGTATATTTTTATGTGCAGATTCAAAGAGAGTTCCTTTATTTCATTGCTAAGATCAGTATGTAGTTTGGGAAAGAATATATTCAGGTTGCTTATAAAGGAAGGGAGAATAGTATCAGAAGAATGGACAAAGGCATAAAATCAAAGTTCTTTTTTTTGAAAAAAAGAAATTTTCTTAATTTCTGACTCTTAGAATGTCTGAAATACAGCAAATTCTAAACTTTGGAATAAATGGATAAATTACCTAAGAGGCCACCTACCTGGCAACTTTAAGAACATCTATTAAGAGATTGCTGTCACAGACAGCACTTTCATTAGTGAGGAGAGGAAAAGCCATAGTAATTACATTTTCATCCACTACCCTTTAGGAGCGTTGCTTCTGCTCTCTATTTAGCTTTCCCATTGCATGAGGATTTTTCATCAACTTTTGCCTTCCTGTATGGAGTCTTCTTTATACTTTACCTTTTCATATATCGAAGCTGTAGCCATGGCCATGAGTATCTTTCCCATGAACGTGCTTCCAGGATTGAAGTAGCTTTCTGTGTGTGTGTGTGTGTGTGTGTGTGTGTGTGTGTGTGTGTGAGTGAAGGAGCTTTCTCTGTGTGTGTGTGTGTGTGTGTGTGTGTGTGTGTGTGTGTGTGTGTGTGTGTGTGTGTGTGTATGTGTGTGTAGTGCTGGGGATCGAACCCAGGGCCTTGCACATTCTAGGCAAGTGCTCTACCACTATGTTACATCCCCAGTGCCTCTGAATTTTAGGATTAGATAAAGAAAGAGGTCTCTGACTTCAAAGAATAAAAGTGGAATTCTTCAAAAATAAATTTCATACTGAGAGCACAGAGGACTTAAATCCTTCATAAAACAGTGAAAAAGAAATTAAGATCCTAGAAATAAGCTGAGACAAAAATAAATACACTGACTCTAAATTAGTAGGTGAAAGTGTGGTGAGTCTTGAATTGTTTTCAAATTAGATAAAATATATTTTACCTTTCATTGGGGCTTATGTCACAGCCATTTCCTTTCATTGCCTTTACTTCTTATTTTTGTGTTCTATGATCCCTCATCTTGTGAATGCTGCTTAAAAATGTCAAAATATGTTTTTGCTAGCCATGCCTTCTCAGGTAGTATTTTATCTTCTTCGCCTTGGTTTCCAAATACTACTATTTTTCATTTCCTTAGATCTAGTCAGTGATCTGGCCAAAAGCTATGTGATTGACTAATAGTGATCATGGTTATGTGCGTAAGCTGAAGTTGAAGCAGGGAAGTAATGACTAGTCTGATTTTAAAGCTCTTATTAGTAAAGGTATTCTTCATTCTTGTTATAATAATGGTTGTCATTTATTAAGCAATTATATACCAGATACTCTTTTAAGAATTTTATGTATTTTATTTAATCATTACAACCTTGCAGATGGATTTTCCTATGTTCTTTTTATAGTTGAGAATCTCAGGATACCTATGTTTATAATTTTCAATATAAATATATTTCTGATTCTTAATTTATTTTGTTTAGTGTATGATATCCTGTTTATTTTTAAAATATGGACTCTAGGCTTGTTTTTATTACTTGCCAAAGTTCTGTAGTATAAAAATGAGGGAAAAATTGATTGTACTCTTCAGAAAAACTGAATATTTGCTCTTGGTATTAATTCCTGTGCTGCTTCCATCTCTCCCAATTAGTAGATTTAATGAAATCTCATTAGCTAGAAAGAGAAACCATTTATTCTTTGATGAAAGCCAATTAACTTACATGTATCACTTCCTCACAGGAAATATTCTTGCTTATAGGACCAGAAATCAGTCTGGCCATATGCTTTGTTCTCTTTTAGCGTTCCATTTTTAGAGATTTCTTTTTGCATTTCTTCATGCTGAGTGTCCCTCTGTGAAGATAATTGTGGTGTCATAATTTATAATTCACCTTCCACTGGTTCCTTGAATCTTCGCAACCATTCCTGATAACAGCAATAGAGAACCTGAACTGTTTTAGTACTATTGTTATTACTGAGACAGGGCACCAATGTCAAAATTGGTGTTAGTGGCTTATTGTAGTGATGCTTTATTAATCTTATAATGGTGCAACCCATCATTTTTCTCTGAATTGTCACTAGAACATAATGAAAATATGTATAATATCACTTATATGGCATTACATTACTTAAGTTACAGTTAACTCTAAGCCAAACTATATCGTCTTTCTCTCTATACCTTATATCCTTGAATTGAATTTCCGTGAGTTGGGAAATTTTAATCATTTTCTGCCAATATTATATTTATCCTCCAAATGTCATCCAAAGTTATTCTGCCCCTTCCTGTCCTCTGTCTACAAGCTTCCTTTAAAGCCTGGGGTAGAGCTCATTGAAATGTTGACTGAAAGCCTGCTCTGCATTCACTAAACTAGTCTTTTTAAGCATTAACATTTGCTATTACATTCGTATTTTCATTTTTATAATCAAATAACTTATACTTACCACTATTATCTAAACAGATGCCCCCCTCACCAGGCGGTCTCATAGTATTGTGTTTTGGCTTTTCTTGGCTGAGATATGTGGATGGTATCATTTAAGGGAAGGAACATTGTATTTAATGAACATCCCACTAGGACTCTAGTCCTGGCTTTGTAATTTACTCGCTGTAGTACCCCAGATGGGTCAGTTGCCCTCAGTGACTCAGTTCTAGTCTATAAAAAAAAGTAGCTAGACAAGATAAGGAGTTAAAAGCAGAAGACAAGTAAACAAAATCATATGGTTTCAGAGAGAATTTGGCCTTTGGTTTAGATGACCAGGCAGCCTTAAAGCTTCCTGTTTTATCCATAGTCCCTGATATTAAGGTTGATGGGAATGGAGTTTCCAACAGCAGTCATTATAAAGAAACTTCAGAAGATGTGGTGGTTTGTTTTTTGCTTTTTGTGTGTGTGTGTGTGTGTGTGTGTGTGTGTGTGTGTGTGTGTGTTAGGGATTGAACTCAGGGCCTTGCACTTGCTAGGCAAGTGCTCTACCACTCAGCTAAATCCCCAACACCTTATTTCTTAATTTATAAAGAATAGAGATTTGGCTCATAGTTCTAGAGGCTGAGATGTCAAGAACATGGAGCCAGCATCCTCTTGGCACCTGGTGAGTCTTTTTGCTGCATCATAACATGGTAGAAGGATCATGTGATGGGATGGGATGGGAGTTTTAAAGCTGGAATGTTAGGAGATCTTCTAGTCAACCGCCTTTGGTTTTTATGGATGATGTAATTGAGGCCCAGAGCAGTTGTAATATATGCAGAGTCACAGTGAGTGGCCTCCTGGACCTCAGGTTTCTCTCTTAAACCCCACCCCCCAACAGTTGACAGCTATAATGGCATGATCCTTGACAAAAATCTTTCTGTGAGTGTATTTCAACAGACTCTATTTACAGTACAGCTGGCTGTTAAGTAACTGTGTTCAGTCTTTATAAAGGCTTCTGATCCTCTTTATGATTGCTTTGCATACATTTTGAAATATTTAGAAGTAAGTCGCCCAGCATAGTAGCACATGCCTGTAATCCGAGCACTTGGGAGGCTGAGGCAGGAGGATCACTGTGAGTTTGAGGCCAGCCTGAGCTACATAGCAAGTTCAATGCCAGCCTGAACTACATACTGAGAAAAGATCCCCTGCCAGGTTTTCACCTTATCTGTTAGTTTCTGTGTTTCTTTTTAATGCTTTTAAATTATAGATCTCTCAGGCAAAATTTGCCTGATTTTGTACAATTTTCTTAACCACAGCATCCAAGTAATTAACATGATGGTTACAATCTAAATGAAGGTATGAATGCCGGTTAGGCACGGTATGCATACCTGTAATGCCAGCTGCTCAGGGTGCTGAGATTTGAGGTGAAGCCTAGGCGACACAGCAAGATTCTGTCTCAAAACAAATCAAATTTTAAAATGGCTGCAATATATTTACAGCACTTGCCTATCATGCATGAGTTCCTGGGTTCAATCCCCAGCACCACATAAAGAAAAAAGGTATAAATGCCTATTATTACTAGAGCTACCTCATTAAGGAACTTTTTTGTAGTTCTTGGGCAATTTCCAGACTTTCTTAAAAAAGAGTGTTAAGGGTGTTCTTCTTTTATCTTTTTAAACTATTTTAGAAATAGAATCTAATTTTCCTTTTTGTTATAGCACTTCATTTCAATTGGGATTAAGAATTAAGGCAGAAGTAGCAATGGATGTCTAAAAATTCTCCCAAAGTGGGGTCTTAAATTATGCTAGTATCACTGTCTTGTCAGTAGGACAATGTGCTTTTGTCAAACTTGTGAGGAATTTGTTGGTATTATAAAAAATACTTTTTAAAAAAATGAAGACTCAAAACCAAGTTTTGACTCTCTTGATTAACAAAATAGAAAGCAAACATTTTTGCAAACAGTCAATGTTTCTGAAATCAAGTATTTCTAGGTAATGATCTGTATTTCTTTTAGCTTTGCAGTTAGTTTTCTCTCTCCTAAAGGTCTAAGTTGAAAAGTTGTAGCAGCTTCATTTTATTTTTTTATAATTTATTTTAATGGTACATTTTAGATGTACAGTGATAACATTCATCATAGGGGGTTGGTACCTGTACATGATGTATCTTGTTGCTTTTTTCCCCCCATTTCCCTCCCCTGCCTGTTAGCAGCTCATTGACGCCTCATCTTAAGCTTTGTTTCATTTTTTGTATCCTGATAGTCGGTATTGTATTGTTACACATTTCCCTTTTTCCCTAGTATTTCATTATTTCCCAGTTTGTGTGTGCTATTATAGGGACGAAGAAGAAATAATACACCAGCTGACCATTTTGGTTTTTGGAAATCAAAGCAATAAGGAGATCCTTTTATCTGTAAAACTGAATTATTGTTCATGCTGTAAGAGCTTTCATTTTAATTATGTGATCAATCTTCACCTGTCATTTTTATAAAAACTGAAGTTGAATGATGTGAATCACAGGATGTTTACAGCCCTTCATGAATGCTATCAGGCAAGCCTGAAGACGAATCTCCTTTTGAGCCTGCCATTTTTAAGTGGGGCAGCCATTGAATGACCCTCTGGCGACTTACTACTCCTCCACTTGTGTGAGTAAGCTTTCCATTACTATAATCATGTATCTGAGGTAATTAACAAAGGGAAAAGGTTTGACTCTACATTTTGGTGGTTCCAGTTCAAGTGGTGCCCTTTGCTTTGGGCCTATGCTGAGACTGGAACCACCAAAACATAGAGTCAAACCTCCTACATCATGGTAGGAGTGTGTGGTGCAGCAGAACTACTCACGTCATGGCAGGAAGTAAGAGTAAGGAGCTGGAATCTCATGATCCCTTTTGCCATGACCACAGCGACTTACAGACCTATTGACACCCCACCTCTTAAAGGTCCCACCACCTCACAATAGCGCCACCCTGGGGACCAAGCCTTTACCATGAGTCTTTGGGGGACATTCCAGATCCAAACTACAGCAGCACTCTAAGGTAGTCTTGGTACCTTACTAAGCATTCCCTCCTATGGGAGCATCTGCCAGTTTGGTCCCACTGGTAGTAAAAGGTGTGTCTTTTATCAGCTTCCGAAGTCTTTGTCAGCAGGGATCCCAAATACACTGACTTCTAGTAATTCTGTTATGTTGTATTTGAAATTTTCATTCCATAATTCACATTAAGTTGAAGCCCCGAGGTAAATGTCACATCTCTTCCATCATTTCTACCTTGAGCAACAGCCTCGGCAAAGCGTGATGATTTTATTGTGATCCACAAACAGATGTTACGAACTTTATTTCATTCCCTGAACTTACTATGTAGCCAGGGCTGGCCTTGAACTCACAGCAATCCTCCTGCCTCAGTCTCTCAAGTGCTGGGATTACAGGCGCACACCACCATGCCTGGCTACCACACTTCAAAAGACCAAAGGCTGCCTATATTGCATTGCTTGGGGGGAAGGGGCTGTGAAGACTGTACTTTTCTAAGGCTTCACTTAATATTAAATAAGAATTTTGCTGAATAATCCTTAAAATCCTGACAGGCATTACATCAGTGTTGAGGAAAATGTGCAATGCATGTTAGAGTGGTGACACAGTCACCTTTATTGCAGAGACATGAGTATATGTGTTACAAATGCCTATATTTAATCCACCATTCATCCCAAGACCCAAGGCATAGTGGCAGGTTAACTAGTAGTCCTAAAACCATGATCACTAGCATTACCTTTACACCCAACATCACTCTAGGCAGTTGCTAATCATTATTCCTGCCACAGTGGACAGCCTGTATCAATGTATGCCAAAGACAAAAAATTGAGCCGACGGATTAAAGTATGTGTTTTAATTTTCTTCATGTTTAAAAATGATAGAATTTTGAGAGAACTTTGAAAATATTAAGGAAAATCATTTAATCCTATAGGTATATGATGATTTAAAGAGGTATTTGGGACATCCTTCTGTTTATTTTCCATTAATTCAGACAATCATTCCATTCAGTGTTTGTGGTGTGTCTGGTGACTCTGGGAATAACACAACATATGAAAAGAATTGCGACAATTTCTGTTCACCAGGAGCTTATAGATTGCATAATGCAGTTATATAGCTAAATACAAGATGTATTTTTCCAAACTTATTCTTCAACTGTAATAAAAGAAAAATGAAGTAAAACATCTGAAACTTGAACTTACTCATGAGTCGCCACTTTTCTGGAGTGCACTCTGGGAGAATTAGTATATGGGTCTTGGATTTGGGAGTCAGTGGATAGAGTGAGAAGCTGCCCCAGTAAGTGCAGTTCCCTTTATTTAAGGAATTCTATTATCTAGAGGAGACGATATCCTGTTAAATACTCATAGGATCACCATAGCACATTAAGTGAGATAGAGCAGGGTGGAATTTTGGAAGGAATGGGCATAGCTGGTCAGAACTTTCTAAGGTAACTAGGCTATGACAGCATGGCCAGTGGTCCCCAAACTTACATACACATTGGTATCACTTGGAGAACTTAAAATTCAGCCTACTATTGTTCCCAGTTGTAATTTAATTGTCTTGGATGAAGCCTGGCCTTTGAGATTTCTTTTTTTGGGGGGAGAGGTGTTGGGGGGGGTTCAAACTTAGGGCCTTGTGCTTGCTAAGCAAGGGCTCTACCACTGAGCTAAATCCCTAACCCTGGGCTGTGAGATTTCTAAGAGATTCTAATGGGAGAGAAGTTGAGAATCACGTCTAAGCAATAGCATAAGCTCACCAGGGTCTTGGAACATCACAGACATATGTTTATCTTTGTTTTGCTAAGAACATCTGAAAATGGTACACTGTAGGTCACACTGAAGCTCACAGAATATTGGACTTGAAAGGGAACTGAGATCTAGTTCAGAAATTACAAATAGGCAATCTCAGGTCGTGTATGTCTCTTAGGCATGTTAAACCTGTGTTACATTTTTAAAAACTTGAAATTAGTTGCTAACATTTAATTAAGAGCTTTCACATTAAAAATCTATTATTTGGGTTCTTTAACAAAACCAGACTTGACAACCCCACACCTTAGTAACAGGCCAGTGCTCAGCCATGGTTTAAACCCTTAACTGGGGCACTGTTCTGCAGTTACTGTCTCTACCAGCTGGCCCCTACTGAGGAGGACCGTAGGGCACAAGGACACAGAAATCATGCATGTATAACCAAGAACCGGCCAAAACTGAGAAAACGGAGATAGGGCCATTAAGAAGTAACCTATGGTGGACATTTCTTCCTATACATTAAGCCTGATTTTCAACATGAAGTGTAACATTTAAAAAGGAATCGCTGGCATAACCATACTTAATGACATTCTTGACTGTCTCAAAATAGACAAAGAGTTTTAAATAACTTGACCAATTTGGAAACCACTTGGTATGTCAAGGTCATCCCCATAGGAAAGCCCAAGTTCTTGTGTTCTCTGATGATTTCTCAAAAGCAGTTTCAGTCCTAGGAAGCTGATCTTCTAAGAATTATTTGGGGATTCTTCGGAGTTCATTCAAGAACCAAAGGGCACCACTAAGCAAAGCCAAAGAGCCTGACTGGTGAGTGGCAGCCAAAGAAGTTGGAACATACATCAGTAGAGTACTAATGCCCAAGATCACCTGTAGAAAGGAAACAAAGCAAAAGGAAAAACAGAAACCACAAATTTAGACTGAAAATGAGTGGGCATGGATAACCAAATACACAAACCTCTACATTCTCCCAACAGAACACTTAATAGATAATGTACATAATGCGAGTATATGTACAATAAAAGTTTCAAACAGAACAGATAAACTCAAAATTCTCCTTAATTATCCTTTGTACCAGTGATGGCAAACCTTTTAGAGCTTTCAACAATATGCACAGCCCGCTGTGGCCTGTGTGCCATAGGTTTGCCACCACTGCTCTGTACCATCTCAGTTACCCAAAGGTACTTACTGTTACCAGTTTCTACACACTTACACTTTTAGATATCTGTTTACAAAGATACATACAGTTTTGTGCTGCTAAAAAATACACTGTTATGTCACTTGCTTATTTTTCACTTAACAACTGATATTTTAAAATCTTTTTGGGGGCTGGGGATTTAGCTCAGTGGTTAGAGTACTTGCCTTGCAAGCACAAGGCCCTGAGTTCAATCCCCAGCACCAAAAAAACAAAAAACAAAAAACAAAAAAAACTTATTTTAAGCTGCTACACATTATTCCAAAGTAGATTTATCGTGGTTATACTTATGTCATTCCCAGTTTTCCACCATCACGAGTCTGTAATGAATTTCCTAACAGAAAGCATTAGGTGTGCATTAGAGTATTTCTAGGGCAGATACAGTTTGCTGGGCCAAAGGATTACGTACTTACCATTTTAAATGATATTGCCAAATCTCCCTCCGAAAAAAGTTATACAAACTTGTACTCTCACCAAGAATATTAAAGGTATTTTTTTTCCTATACCCAGGTCAATTCTTGATTATCTTACCTCTTTTGTTTCCCTTCATTTCTTCCCAAATTGACAGACACAAAAATGATACTCATTAATTTCCTCTTTTCTGATCATGAGTGAGGCTAAAAAGCTTTTCATGTTTACTGCCAATCATTCCTCTTATGAGAACAGAATATTGGTATTCTTTATCTTCCTGTTATTAATCTTTTAATCTACTATAAATTTTAAAAACATTTTCTTCCAGTTTGTCACCCTCCCTTTCTAATTTTGTTTGGGGGATACCATTAGACCAAAGAGAAGTGGTTTATACCTGTGTGTATGCCAAAGCTAGGAGAGTCACTGCTGCCATCTTGGTCCTTCGAGGAAGGGGGATTCTCCGGGACAGGAAGTAAAGTGCTGTAATGGCAGTGACTGACGTGATTCCCTGTGGGGAAGAAAGTCTCATCACAAGAGCTGAGGTTCCAATTCCACTCACATGCTAAGACTTCCACTAAATTTACATGTCTCTGCTAGAAGCAATGAGTGACCATTAACTACTTTCTTACACTAATCAGAGAGCCACTCTGCAACTAGTTCATCAGTTACTCCTCCTCAGTCTGGTCTGCTTGCAACTTAAGTGTTACCTGGGGCTCCCCCTAAGTTTCTCGGTGTACCACTTAATACACATGCATTCTATCTCAGTGATCTTAAACACCTTCCCATATGGGTGTCCCTCAGGTGTGCCCCTCACTTTTTTCTTTTCATTATTTTGAGAATACTTTGTTAGTTTCTGTAATCAAACCCACACCAATATGACTGTTAATTTTGCCCAGTGTGAACTCAATATCATAAAGTAGGATACTTTTTCCAAAGTGGACAGCATAGCTAAAGTTTTCAAAAATTCAAATTATACAGGTATGTATATTTATATTTATAAAAAAGTCCAATAATAGTATGTTATACATCATGAGCACCAACAATTTTCCCATTCTGCAGTCATCTGAACAAATTAGAGACATCCAGCACATTCCACTAAAGAAAAGCAAAATAAAACCCCAAACAGCAAAGTTCTGTTACTGTTTTCATATCCCGCACTCTTTCTTATTAGCTTCTCAATCATCATGTAGAAAGAAAACATTCTAGAGCAGTGTCATTGAAAATGTTCTCACAAAGCACAGTTGCCATGACATATACCACAAAGCAGGCAAGATATTTTATGTTCAGAGTACTGTCCTGTCTCTATGATACTAGAAGATAAGAGTTAAAAAGGGATTATTTC
>PVJO010004593.1:48808-107971 GCA_004026905.1 Hystrix cristata
ATTCTTTTTTTTTTTTTTTTAATCCTATATTCTTAAAGCAGGGCTGCCCCCAGTATATGAGGGTTATGATTTTCCTGGGCCATAAGTAGACTATGCGGTAGTGCTACGAGCTGCTGCCAAAAAAGATCTAAAGTTTCATTTTCATTCCTACTTCTTGGGAACAAAGGTCTGAGACTGGCAATAAGGTCTCTTTTCCCTGTCCATGATGTCCAGAAGAATGTTTTTCTACCATATTTCCATACCTATTTCAGTTTTTTTCTTTTGCAGAGCTGTCCACAATGATAATTTCAACCAAACTTCATTCACACCAAAATACTGTGTAGAGGTGGGGACTGAGCCCACACCAGATAACACGTCCTAGCCCCAGATCCCTTGCCTATCTGAGTCCTCTGGACCTCTCTAGATGTTCTATCATCTCACACGCAACATGCCTTGATCTAATGACATCTCTTATCCCCAGCTCAAAATTCATGCCTATGGTCCCATTTCTGATGGTCGTTTCTTAAGCATGCTGCAGAAGAAACTTTGGGATCTCCTTTGATTGTTCTTCTCCATTATTCCTAACAGACTAGTTTAACTCTGATCTTTTAAAATCGCTCTTGGATTTACTATGCTTCTCAAGTCCACCTTCCACTACCCAGTCTTGTTATCATCTGTATCACTGCAAAAGCACTACTACTACTACTTCTTGAGGTCTTCTTGCTGTGCCAATTCATCATGCCCAAGTTGTCACGCCAATTTTCCCATGTCAGGCCCACAGCAGTAACTCAGTACCTATCAGCTTAAATAAACTGAAAAGTATTGGTGAGGCTCCTGCTCCTGTGAGTTCTTAGATAACTATGCACATGGCAACCAGTTTGCATTCTTCTCTGCTCAACCTCCTATCTGCTGAAATGACTATCCAGCCGTGTTTAGGACCAAGGGAGGTTATCACTTGCCAGTTGGGAAAGGCATACTCGAACTTTAAGAAGCTCGCAATATCCTGGCCTGGAATACCCTCCACTAGAATATGTGGAGGAGGTGTGAGTAATGACAACAAAAACATCAGATCAGAGAACTGGTCCTACAACTTCTTGAGAAAGAACAGGAAATATAGTCCCTGCCCTCTGTTGCCATGAGAGCTTCAAAACCTGTATGAAGCTCCCTGTGCTCAGCAGCAGGAACCGCTAGCCACACTTACCAGAACCCGGTGATCAAACTGCACCATGGTGGGATTCTCAAAAACATTCCTCAGAATGGGGGAGAACGTAAAGAGGTCCTCTGGGATCCAGGATTCTCCCATTTTGGGGAAAGAGTTGTAAACAAGTCCAGCATCCAGCCCTGCCACAAAAGCCCCTGTATTCCAAGGTAAGTGAGACTTATTTAAATAAGAGGGTAGATACAGAAAAAGCCTGTTATCTCAAAGTTAGAGAAAGAGATTAGTCAGAGAATAATAGATCTATAGCAGGGGTCCTCAAATTGGGAGTATATACATCACAATCACCATGGGAATTTAAACAAAATAAACCCAGCAAATCTGCATCTTTTACATGTTCCCACTTAAGATTCTTGCATGTCTCCTTTAGAAAGGGAACTAGAAGCTGTGTAAGGAGAACCATGTTATTTTGGGAGAATTCCCTTAGGATTCTGATGCCTTCCCTCTGCCCCCTGAGTACTGCTGATATATTTTGAACAAGTTCTTCCCCCAGGTATCTGTAGAATCTCTTCCCTCACTTCTTTATGGCTCTGCTCAAATGTCATCTTACCAAACAGATCTCTCCTGATGTCCTACATAAAACGGCACACTTCTACTCTACTTCACTGTACTCCTCCTTCATCCTGCTTTATTATCTTTATAGCAGTGAATATCTTTTTTTTTTTTTTTTTTTGTACAACGAATTAAATCAAGGAACTTCACATCCCCAGCCTGTCTTTTTTTTTTTTTTTCTCCTGAGACAGGGTCTCATTATGTCATTCAGGCTAGCCTTGAACTCACTATGCAGCCCAGGCTGGCCTTGAACTTTGCGGGAATCCTCCTACTTTGGAGTCTCAGAGTACTGGGATTACAGCCATGTGCCACCATGCCCAGCTCATATTATTATTTTTTTTTTTTCGAGGGTGGGTACTGTAGATCGAACTCGGGGCCTTGTGCTTGCTAGGCAAGCACTCTACCACGTGAGCTAAATCCCTCACCCCTCATCTTGTGTTTTTATTGTGCATTATCCATCTTCCCTAAGTGCTCAATGTTTGTTAAATGAACCTGAAAACTAGATAAAATTCAAAATTTATACACTAAATCCAGACAAACACAAAAGAGGGCATCTGTGAGTTAATGGATGACCAGTCCATTGTTTATGATCAAAGAAGACCCAGAAATTTGGATAACACTTCTTATTTTTGTCAATGCCACTTATAAAGTCAAAATTCATGCTCTCATACCAAAAAAAGAGAAGGAAAAAAAAAAGAAAAGTGGACAAGAAAAAGGTTGGGTGGATCACTGGTTTAAATCAATTTTCATGTTTTCATTCTAAAGCAGTATTGTTCAACAGAACTTTCTGTGATAAAGAAAATGTCCTATCTGTACTCTCCAATTCTTTTTTTTTTTTTTTTTGTGCTCTCCAGTTTAATAGCCCTGAGCCACATGAGCACTCAAAATGTGGCTGGTGTGATTAAATAACTAAATTTTATTTTATCTTAATTAATGTAACTAACCAAATGGGGCCACTAATACCACTATTAGTGCAGTTCTAAAATGGCAGAAGTTAAAGTGGAGGTGTGGCTTAAAGAATGAGAAAAACCCATATTGGTCTTTCTGCCCCAGTGAACCCTCCACCTTTGACCATCTTTAAGGGCAGGTCTTTTGTCTGACCCATCTTGGTATAATGTAATCATAATAACAATAATTTTATACAATACTAACAGCTAACCCTTATGTAGCTTTTGCTTCATGCCTGGTCCTGTTCTAAGCAGGTCACATATATTACTCATAATATAGTCATCATTTCTACTTTATAGATGAGGTCACTGAAGCCCAAAAAGATTCTATGGCTTGCCAAGGTCATTCAGGTCATAGGTGGTGAAGCCAAGATTTGAAAGGGACAGACTGGATCCAGGTAGATGCTCAATGTGGTGAAGATAGAGGAAATGAGACAGACAAGTATGAAAAGGAAACAGGAAGATGCAGGAGGAAGGGTAAAGCACTAGGCAAGAGATTCTACCTGAAAATGAAATAAAACCAGGCCATCTCTGATGAGAAGAGCCTTACCTGAGAGAGCTGTAAGGAAGACTAGACCTGCTGTTCCACAAGCAAATCGTCTCAACCACAGGAGTTGGCGGGTTTCAGGCAACTAAATGAGAGAGAAAATCACAACTGGATTGTAGGGATTAGGAGAGATAGCAAACAAAGATCTCCAAGGCCAAACATAAGTGCCAATTTAAAGTCAGAACAACAGATATTCTTGTTCTAACATGCATCATATTTCATTATGATTATGGGTTTACTATCTGTTTCATCTACCATCTTGTAAGATTCGTGAAGGTGGAAACTGCCATCTGTCTTGCTGACTACAGTAACTCTTGCCTACCGCTTGGCATGAGGGTACTCAAATGCGTATCTGTTGATAACTAAATGACTTATATTACTAGGGAAAAATGCTTTACCATGATTGCAATGATGTGGCTTAAGATAACAAGATTGGAGTTTCATGCTGCATGTGATATTAGTGCTTAGCAAATATAATCAGAATCTAAACTGTAAAATGCCTAGAGGTAGTATTTTTGGTAAAGGCAAAATTTCTTTATATTTCTAGTAGAGCAAACTTCTGATATTAATCAGTGAATCAACAAATATATTAAGAACTTTATGAATAGGTTATTGTACAGATACAAAGGCATTAAGTGCTGCCCTCAAATGGCTTATAATCTAGAATATGAAAAGGTAGGTATCATTAGTAAGATATGGTAGGAGAGTATATTAAAGCTGTCTATTGGTACTTTCTATGGTGATGGATATGCCTTATCATGTCTTATGTGTCTTTTGTCTTATATGTGGCGAATGAAGGCTCAAAACACTGCCTAGTATGACTGAAAATTATATAAAACGCTAATTTTATTTAAATATGAAGTTTAAGTAAAAGGTTTATGGACATGGCAGCGCATGCCTGTGGGAAGCTCAGACAGGAGGAGTGCAAGTTCAAGGACAGCCTGGCAACTTAGGCAGACTCTGTCTCAAATTTAGAAAAATAAAAAAAGGATCACGGATGTAGCTCAGCACTCCTTGGATTTAATCTCCAGTACTGTCAAATAGTGCTTGATTTAAATAAAGTTAATTTTATTTTAGTTAAAAGTAAGCACTATATGGTTAATTGACCATCATTTCAAATTCTTTCCATAATTAGGTATAATACAAAGAAATACAAAGGGAAAAATAAATATAATCAGTGATTCGTAGGAATTTAATTTCAGCAGAGTGTATGTGTGGGTATATATGTCTAAATATGTGGCTGTGTGTGAATTTGTGTGTAGAGTGGTGAGTAGAAGCCATATTATGGGGACTGAAATGAAAAGAATGAGTTGTTAAGAAGCAGAAGCCACAGACACACGCAATATATTTTAGAAGTTGGGCTTTGAAAGTCTACTATAACAGTGTTTCAACCATCTGGCTTCCCTGTGGGATGACTGCCAAGTTAACATCTCCAATCCTTATTGGGATCCAAGTCATTAGCTCCACATAGCTACTGGATGGTTCTACTTAACAATCCTACTGTCTCCTCAGACTTCACTCCATGAAGAATGGATCTAGGGCAGTGGCGGCAGACCTACAGCAAATGGGCCACAGTGGGCTGTTTGTATCACTGGAAGCTCTAAAAGGTTCACCACCACTGATCTAGCTCAACCCATGATTTCAATACCTAATATAGCAATCACTGGTTTTGTGTTTTGTTTTTTTGTGCCAAGGACTGAACCTAGGACTTTGTGCATGCTTAGGCAAGCACTCTACCACTGAGACATGTCCCCAGCCCTACTCACTGTTTTTAAATACTAGAAAAGAAGTATCCTGTAGAGGTGTGGTTATCTTGAGACCTCTATTATAAATGATGCCTTCAAAAATAGTTATATCTTGCTTTTCTATCAAAGCATAAAATGTAAAAACTCCTATTTTCCTAAAGGAAAATCAGCATACAGAAAACCCTTTAGACAAATTCATTTAGGTTTAATATGTTAGATTTGAATGGTAGGTCCCTATTTAACAAACAACATGGCTTCTATACACAACCAAAAGTTTAGATATAGCTCTTTTCTGGCCTGCCTTGCCTTACTATCTACATCCCTTCTGAGAGTCAGAGTTAAAATGTTTAGAATATCACCTATTGTTGGTACTCCTCACTTTTCCCCTAAAATTTATATTTGCACCTTCCCCAATAGACAATCCAGACAATATTCAACTCCTATATGATCCAGCAATTCCACTTCTAGAAAAATATCCAAAAGAACTGAAACCATAAAGATATTTTGCACATGCATGCTCATAGCAGCATTATTCTTAATAGTTAAAATATGGAAGTAAGCAATATGTCTATCAACAGATGCGTAGATAAACAAAGTGTCATGTATGTGTACAATGGAATATTACTGTGCCTTAAGAAAGGAATCCTGACAATGCTGTATCAAGAGTTAACCTGGAGGACATTATGATACATGAAGTAAAGCCAGTCACAAAAAGACATACTGTATTTTTCCACTTATACGAGGTATCTAGAGTAGTCAAATTAATAAAGTAACTTGTGGTTGCCAGGGGCAAAGGGCAGGAGGAAAAGGGGGACTTATTATTTAATAGGTATCAAAAATTTTGGAGGTTGCTTGTATAATATTGTGAATATATTTAATATTACTTAAAAATGGTTAAGATAAAAAATTTTGTTATGTATATTTTATCACAATTTTACAAAAATTCAGCTCCTATGGTAATTTCTCTTTAAATGAATTGTTCTTGTTCAAAAAAAGTTTAAGTACATGTCTGGCTTTTGCAGTCTCAAAATTATCTTAAGTCCCAACATTTAACATCTCTAAACTTTAGTACAATGTTGTTTCTGGAAAACTGACCTAAGTGTTACTTTAAGGGAATTTGAAGTATGACTTGTAATTTCTCATTAGAATCAGTTTCCATTTCCCTGATCCTGTCAGCACCTGTGCAGATACAGTAACAATCCACAGACAGACCGGCTTTTACCTTGTGCTGAGGGAGCAGCAGGGAGAGTGAGGTCCACAGACTGGCACCATAAAGAACAAGGGCTGATCCTAGGTGGGCAGCAAGGCGGTACTGACTGACCCGAGGGATGTCATAGGAATCTGGTTTGTCTTCTAATCCGCTTTTTACCATATACCATCCCAACAGACCCTAGAACCCAAAAGAGAAGAGGCAAATCTAAATTGAAACTACTGTTTTATTCCCTTCCTGACCCCTCCTTTCTATATCCTCTGATATCCCAAGAATCATGACTTACCCACAATTCTACACTTACTACCATCAGTGTTTTACCACTATTTAATGTTTTATTGAGCTGTAATCCAAATATAAAAAAGTACAAAAATTTATCATTGTATGCAAAACCTTACGAATAATTGAGATTATTTGACATTATGTAAACCAATGAATAGAGTTGATTCTATGAAAACTACAGTGCTTGTTTTGAAAAAGCTTAATTAAAGTAACTGCTTAAAAACAATTACCATCAAGCTAGATGGAGATAAGGCAATTATAAGTTTTATATCTGGGTATAGTGGTGCACGCCCGTAATCGCAGCACTTGGGAGGCTGAGGCAAGAGGATTGCCATGAGTTCAAGGCCAGCTGGAGCTACATAACAAGACCCTGTCTTAAAAAAAAGAAAATTTAGGGGGAGGGCCTACAAATCTATAAGGCCTCGCAGCCAGATTGCCTTGCAAATATGTCAGTTCCCACTGTTTTTTTTTTTTTTTTAAATAAGGAAAATGAAACTGGAAAACATAGTTTATAGAGACAAGGAGTTGAATTCTAATCTGGGGACTCAGTCAAAGAAAAGCCTTGGCCCTAGATTGAAAAGAAGAAAAAAGATGACAGTGAAAGTGTATGTCCACATTTAGACATTTACAGTATGTGTCATATGATTCTCTGCTGTAACCGGCTCTTTCAATCAACCAAACAACTGTCAGTTTTGTATCAAATATAATATAGTCCTTTCATACCCATTCTCCCAAGCTGGTAAATCAGGCTGAAGAGGTGGGATTCTCCCACTTCTTCCAAGTATACACTCCTCAGGAAATAGTTTTGGGCATTTCTTTCCCTTTCCAAGATTACCCTGGCTGTTCTAATTACCCTGATTTCAGCTGCATAAGACTCTGGAAGATGAAGGCACATACAGTATAATTCACCAGCCCTCACTTTTCTTCCTCCCATAACTTTATTTGACATTTTAAATTTCTCCTGTCCTGGAAATCTATTTTTAGTGTCTGTTTAATTCTAAAATATGAATTTTCATTTTGTTCCATCTAACTTTCCCTGGTTACTACTAGACCTTTTTTGTTTTTTTGAGACAGGGTCTTGCTCAGGCTGGCCTTGAAATCATGGCGATCCTCCTGCCTCAGCGTCTCGAGTGCTGAGATTTCAGGTGTGCTACCACATCCAGCTCTATGAGACTTTTATTAACATCTAACTCCTTACCGTTTCTATTGTCTCCTTAATTCCTTCCAGTCGACTCATCTTTTTGCCACTTCTAAGTTAACCAACTAGCTTCTTCCTCATCAAATTTTCATGTTTCTTTGATGCTCTGATACGCTCCCTTAAAACCTTTATACTTTGAGCCATATATTTCTAAGTATCTTCTCTCATAATTCCTTTTCTTGCTGCTCAGCTTTACCTGACGTCTTAACTGTGGAAGTCTTTCAAAGCTTTCTTCCTTTAAAGGAACTTAAATGACTTTAAA
The DNA here is from genome assembly GCA_004026905.1 of Hystrix cristata. NCBI lineage: Eukaryota > Metazoa > Chordata > Mammalia > Rodentia > Hystricidae > Hystrix > Hystrix cristata. The sequence goes on from PVJO010004593.1 coordinate 56,747, forward strand.
TAGTATTTATATCTGAGTATCTCTCAGGTAAATCTGTATTCTAAGATCCTTCATCCCACAAAGTGTTTCTCTCTTTTGGAGTTTTCCTGTTTACCTCTGGAGCTCTTCTAGGGCAGGGATTCCACTCTCTTAGAAAAAGGGAAGAGAACCCAGGAGGACACCCATGATTCTACTTCTTGTAATAAACGAGTATGTATTTATTGAGCATTTACTGACTTCAGGCACTCAGCTAAGTGCTTTATATATTACCTCATTTAATATCCATGAACCCTAAATGACAGGCACTGTTATTATCTGCATTTATAGGTAAGGAAGTCATAATTTGCAAAGGTCAGATAACTTGCCCTACTAAGGGGCAGAGCTGGGGCTGGAAGCCAAGTCTGTGACACCGACATGCATACTCTTACCCACTCTGCTACAGTGCTTCAAAGATTACTTCCTTAGAAATAATGCCAGCTAGGAAGCTCCTTGAAGCATCTCTAGTTTCCCAACCTTGAATAATCTTACCTGGAAGCAGACTAAGCCACAGAGAGCAAGAACACGGCCTTTCATGCCATGACTGAGCCAGCCCTTTCTCCAAAAGTAGGCAGCAGGCAGGATGTATGCAAGACCTACAACACGACCCCACATGCGATGTGAGTACTCCATGTACCAGATGAACTTGAACTCTGCCAGTGTCATATCATGATTCAAGCTGGGTGAAACAGGAAGTCAAAAATAAAGAAAGAGGATACATCACTAGCTTTTTATTTCTCTATGGGAGGCAGAAACATTCTCAGACTTGCAGTTAGGTAGGTCTGCCCTGTTCCTCGTTAGCAACTTCAAGATGACTTTGGACTTAGATGTTAGAATATGTAGCTCATTAATTACCTGAACCAAAGAGCAAGAAATAAAGGACTCTAGTCAGGCACAGTAGCACATCCTTGTAAAGTCAGCGGTGGGGAGGCTAAGGCAAGAGGATTGTGAGTTTGAGACCAGCCTGGCTATATAGTGAGTTTCAGGCCAGACTGAACTACATAGTGAGACTGTGTCTCCAAAAGAAGAAGAAAAGAAAAGAAAAAAAAAAAAAAGAAATCTAATCATTCTGAAGAGTTTCAAATAAGATCAAAAATGCGGCTAATGGACGTTTACCTGTCTTTTTCTAATACTTACATTTTAAATTCTGGAAATTGCTGGTATTTATGGAATTCTGCTTCCCATTCCTCTTGGCTAGTAGGTGGCTTCATCTCCTTTACTAAATGCCAATCTACCATGGAGAGGCCAGACTCTGTCAACCTTAGGACAGGAAATAATTTTTTGAGTGTACGATGCTAAATTAGTCATAAATGGTTTACAGCAACAAGTAGATCTTAACCCCAATAAAAGACATCATTTCATTGTTTCCTCTTTTGATACCTTTTCCTATTACTGCTTAGAAGTTTGTGAGAAATAGCTGTCATCAGGTACCAATTTTTTTACCCTCTTACTCAATTTTTTCATTCAGCTTTCTCCACTAGCATTACTTGACAGGCAAAACCATCCGAAATGTGTCCTAAATGCATAACTAGCTGTTTTTGTTTTTTTGAGCTGGGGACTGCATACACTATACCACTGAACTATACCTCCAGCCATAACCAATATTCTTTTTTAAAACTGTAACTGTCAACACCTATTAATTGTACACATTAGTGGGTTTCACCACAACACTTATATACATGCATATATTGTGCCTGGATTGTGTCCACCTTCTCTTCTCCCTCCCCTCTCTCTCCATTCTCTCAGATAACCAGCATTCTTTACACAGGGAAAACAGATTTCTTACAGGTATACAGGTTTAGGGCTTCTGTGAATTGAAATATTCAAATTTGTTGTCATTACATAGTTTCTAGAACAGACTACATAGCATTTACATTGTATTGAAACAGGAGAATAGGAGAATAGGGGGAATATACACTTTATGAACACCAGAAAATTGATCTGGAGGTTCACAACTTCTGTGGTGCATTGGAGTCACTACGAGGAGGGCCCTAGGAAAAATGTGCCATTTTTCTGTGGAAAACAAATGACAGTTACTGGCTATGATGACCTTGTACCTTGGATCTGGATTCATGGCACATTTCTTTATAGTGAGACACCAACTGCCTAAGAAATAAGGATGTTTTAATTCATCCCCTTTTGCAGATGTGAAGAATGGCTCCAGAGGTGTAATCTGTTTGGAAACATATCAAAATCTTGAATTCACATGGCATACTAGATATTTGTAAATGAAAAAATAAATAATACTAGAAAATATTTTTATCAAAAGCAGTCAGGATCCCTAAACTAAAAGCTAATTTTAGGTCTCAGGCAAGAAATGTACAAGACAAGCCCGAGTACCTCATGATACCACTGAGCAAAGAAACTATCAAAAGTGACTAGGGTCCTGTCAAAAAGATACAAGAGCTAATTTCAAGAAATTCCCACTGACTAAAAATGGGATAGTTTAAGCAAATCATTTACATCATCAGCACAATGCACTAAAACATATATTATTTTGAAAATTGGTAAATAAAGAGAAAGAATCAAGTATTTGTCTTTCCTTTTCTATAAAAAACTATATCTTGAGACAACTGAATTGCTGATGAGGGAACATTTCTCTTAAAAAAACTGAGCTATAAAATATAATTTGGAACACTAATGAAATAATTACTCTAGGCAATAATAATAATAATCAATGGCTGCTGAAATCTCTTAAGAGACACCAGATATCTGTGAATGTTCTATTTACCTGTTAAGTGTTTTGCTCCTTTATCCTTAATCTTAATCTGATCAAGAATTACCCATTTACAGGACATACCGGGGAGAACAGGACATGTTAAATCAACAAGGTAATTAGCAAAATCCAGACTGTGAGTTGCTACAGGAAAATGTCTTAGGTATCAACAACAACAACAACATTGCAAAGGGGGAGGAAAGGTGTGCTTAAGTCTATGAAGTCTGTTTACAGACTTAATATAAACCAATTGTGATATATGGAACTGTGATGTATCAGGATTAATTCAAAGAAATTGTGAAAAGAGTTCAAATAAAATTGAGATTGGAGGGGGACAGTGGATTGAGGAAGGGAATTCGTTGAAGAGGGAAAACATACACAAACAATCCAAAGCTGCTAGTTAAGACTTAAACCAGTCTTTATAATAGGGATCTATTAATAACATACTAACTTATTCTATGGCAGGGAAAGCCATCAGAATGGTTTCTCTTTAAAGCCTCAGTTTCTCCATCTGTAAAATGAGACCACTACACTAGAAGATCCTTAAGGTCCCTTTCTCCTCAAGCATCCTGTGCTTCTAATGATAACCCATATACCTGACTCACCACATGCAAATTACTCACCTAGTTACTCCACCAAGAATAACTGCTCCAGCCACCGTTCCGCTGCAGACCAGGAGCCATTGGCCCACTACCCGCTCAGCAGCCTTTGAGGGAAGGGACACTGTACCCTGTCCAGATCGCAGAGCCATTTCAGGGATGGTACTGTACTGCCCTGGCCTCAGAGGGCGCCTGATGCCATAGCTGCAACCACACTAAGGATCAAAACAGACAATTACAACTGAAGAAATAGGGAAAGGCTGCTTACCCACTCAATGGCTGCATCACCACGCCTACTGCTCTGATAAATCATCATTCTTATCTGGACTACTGCATCCACCTTCCAAAAGGGTTTTTTTTGCCTCAAGTTTTGCCTCGTGCCAATCCGTCCACGCTACATGAATTTTCTGTTCTCTGCACACTTCCCCCAGATTTCACTCAGCACATGGATATAGATTATTTTCTTTCTCCTTTGGGTCTTTCAAACACAATTCCTCTCTGGAACACTTCTTGTTCCCTGACGGGTAATACGTACTACAGACCTCAATTTATATGTCACCTCTCTCTAGTCTGCAACAGGTCACTCTCACAGTACACAGTACTATCTCCATCCCAGTTCTTAAAACACCGATTTGCCTCTCTCACAAATCTATGAGCTCTGGATGGCAGGGTCCGGTGGGTCCCCTTACATAACAAAACCCTAACAAAGAATTAACAAATGACTGTAACTTCCTCCAAGGAGGAAGCCTTGTAATATTCAGCTTTCTCTTCCTAGTTCCTAATATATAATAATTTCCCAACAATTGTTAGTTAAGAAAATACATGCCCTCTTCTGGCTCTATTTGTAAAAGATCTATGTTCAGTTACCTACTTCTAATTAACTGAGTAACGTTAGACCAGCAACTTAAATTAAGCAACTTTTTTTTTTTTTTGAGACAGGGTCTTGCTATGTAGTTTAAGCCGGCCTTGAACTCACTCCTGCCTCTGTCTCCCAAATGCCGAGATACAGTTATGCGCCACCACACCTGGCCCCAATTTCTTTTTCTGTACAAAGAGTTTTTAAGAGTAGTTCCTGATTACTTGGGGCATTTTAGCAAAAATCAAATACGCAGTTAAAATTACTTAACTTTTACCTTGCACTAAAGGTTCGATGTATGTTATTTCTCACAACAACGCTATTAAGTAGGTAGTCATCCCCATTTTACAGATAAGGAAACTGAGGCACAGAGAGGCTAAAGAATATGGCCAGTAACACAAAGTTGGCAGGCAGCGATCCGAATCTGAACGCAAGGAGCTCTGGACACAAGGAAACGCGTTGTGAAACGTAGGGAGTCAAAGTAACGTTAGGTGGGGCTCGCCACGATCTTTATCATGGCCTTCTGCTCCATCCCCCGCCGTGATCAGAGTCCGAGGCGGTGCAGTACCTGTGCTTTGGGAGCCTCCCTAGGAACCAGGGGCCGTACACACCGGCTCCCCATCAAGGCTTTCAACGGCGGAAGGAGCAACCGTTGCATAGTGACAACAGCGCACGGCGACTTGCACGCCTCAGAGCTCTGGAGTCTCCTTTCTCAGCGTCCCAAAGAAGCACTTCCGGGTCAGGCCGCGAGCTCGCCTCCTGCGCGCGAGGATGGCCATTGCGCTTGCGCCAGCGACTACGCTTCCGCAGGGTCCGCTGGGGTGCGGGCGTCGGGGACGCGCAGGTCGCGCGCCGCCGTGGAGGACGCGCTTCTCTGGTTGCGTGGACGGCCCCTCACACTACGTAGAAACCGAAAGTTTACAAGGGAGGAACGCGTGGAGCATGAAGAGGCAGGGGACCTCCTCCGAGCGGAAACCCGCGTGGACACAGTCGGGGACGGCCGGTGCGGAAGAGGCGGGGTACGGGTGGGCCACCGAATGGGCCGACCGGCGGTCCAGCGTGGGCCGTGGCCTGTGACAGTTTCCCGGAAAGTGCTCTGCGTTCCCCACAAACCGGTGCGCCGCACGTATTTTCCCTGCGGCTTTAAAAGTGTGGAAAGCGGGAGTTGGCCCGGGACCTGCCGGAGTGGGTTCGAATCCCAGCGCCACACGCGCGGGCGTTAGCTACGTTCTCGCGGCCGCACGAGGGGCTCTGTACCCAGTTCGCGGTCCCCGTGGTCGTTGGATGCGGAGCGCGGGCCCAATGCCTCTCCTGTGGCGACCGTTTGAGACCGGGACCTCTATGGCGGGCGGGGTTGTTGTCAAAGCCACACGCTGCTGAGTGGCTGAGGCTGCCCCAAGTTTCGAGTTCTGCCGCGCTGCGGTAACAAGGCAGGCTGGAGACGAGGGAATCCCTCTCTTCCTGCTCTGTGAACTCCTGGTTCCTCTGCTCCAGCATTCTCATATTTTTTGTCCCGGACTTATTTGTCCTAAAAATTACCGAAAACCTCTTTATGTGACGTATAACTGCGCATTTTGACCACAGTAGAAATGAAAACAAGTTTAAAAAACCTTAAGTAGAAAATAACCGTAATAAACCCATAACATGTCTCTCACGAAGAATACATGTTCCTAAGCAAAAGAAAATAGCAAAAGTGGCAATGTTATTTAGGTTTGGAGAGTTCTTTACTTAATGGAAGACAGCTGGATTCTCACATCGAATTTTTTTTTTTTTAATTCAATGCGACTTGTCAAGTAGCTTCCTGAACATTCTATTTGTGAATCAGAGTGGAAAAGGCAAGGTCCTATACTGGTATAAAAATAGTTTTCACTCCACCGACTGAAAGGGTCTCAGACGTCCCCAAAGACACCTGGACTACATCACTTTAAGCACTATTGCTTCAAGTAAATATCATTTTCTTTCATCCCTATAAATAACTTTCTCAAGCTAGCTGCTTACTCTGCCTGGTGTCCTACTGCCTGGTGTGTACTTTTCCACCCTCTGCTGGCCAGGTTCCTTTCTTCTGTGAGGCTAGTGGTGACCCTGCAGTACTGTCCAGTTCCACTGATGTAGCTAGCAGCTGGTGGCAGCTATCTGGAGACTCTTAAGAGTTAATGCAATATTGTTGGTTAAGAATGTAGATTAACAAGTTTTTCAGTTTGGATCTGATAGTCTTCTTTTGAATAAATGACAGTTGCAATTAAATATTAGCTGGTCTTAGAGTTTTGTTTTTCAAAGTAAAATTAACTTAATTTTTCATTATAAAAGCAGTATTAGAGCCTGGCACAATGATGCATGCCTGTAATTCCAGCTACCTGAGAGCCCTATGCAAGAGAATTGCAAATTCAAGGCCAATCTGGGCAACTAAGCAAGATCCAGTTTCAAAAAATACATTAGAAGGGCTGTAATAAAAAAGTGAAGACATCATACCACAGTAATGTATACGTACCCATGTTTATAGAAGCACAATTCTTAACCGCAGCCTGTATGTCCATCAGCAGATGACTGGATAAAGAAAATGTAGACTTACACACAATGGAGTACTACTCTGCCATAGAGAAGGATAAACTTGAGTCATTTGTAGGAAAATGGATGCACCTTGAGAGCATACATTTAAGTGAAATAAATCAGATACACGAGCTTAAATAGCACATGGTTTCTCTAATATGAGAAACTCAATATGTAAATAAAATGCAAAATAAAAGATAGATAATAGGAAAAAAGAAAGAAGTTACTGTAATCTAGCATGGACACTGTATCTAAAAGAGTACCTAGATTTAGTATAATTATCTTACGCGTTTTATATGTTTTTTGCCGCCTTGCCTGGCGGTTGATCTGTGTGTATGACAATTAACTTTATAAGGACTTTCAAGATAAATGAGTGACTCTGATTCTGTCCCCCCAAAAGATGGGGGAGGTAGAGAGGAAGAGGAAAAGAAGAATTGAAATGTATTATGTACAATTTCCCACTGAATATAATCATTATGTACTGAAACATGTACTAATACAAAAAATTTTAAAGGGCTGATAATATAACTCAGTGCAAGACCCAGGGTTCCATCCATAGTACCACAAAGTAAATGCTACTACCATATTGGGTAGAAAAATTCAAGCAATATAACCAAAGAAGAAAGTAAAAATAATTCCGAATCCACTAACAATTACCACTGTGTGGTGAACATTCTTTGAGGGATCATTGCATGAAATATGCATATAATAGTTTTAATTAAAAAATAAATTATATCTTTAACTTGTAGGAAATATTGAAAACTCTCATATTTTTAGTGTCAATGTATGAATTTGCAGTTGTTCAGCTTTTAGTAGATATTCGAGTGACCGTTGTGTAGTAGTGGTAGACACTGCTTGCTTTGTGTGATAATAAAGCTTTCTCACATAAACACCTTAGGAACTTTAGGTCAGCTAAGGGTGATCTGACACTTACCTTGATAAATAAGAGGTAGAAAGTAAGTAGTGTTTAAGAAGGAACACTCATGAAGAGTTAAATGTGTTCAAAAGAGGGAGATGGGAACTTCCAACTTTGAAAGAGGAAAAAAAACATGGAAATGTGGCTTGACATTTGGAAAAATTTAGCATTAAAGATGAACCTAGAAGGATTTTGTGGGTTGAGATGGCATAAGCAAAGGTGAGGATGAAGATTAGAGAGAACTGGAGGCATCAAGAGGAAATAATGTGTAGCTTATTAATGATACTATTTAAATTCTTAGTGGATAGTATGCCCTTTACAAGAATTTTTTTTTTGCCCTTTACAAGAATTATGTCTTACTCTTCATACTCTGAGGTAGGTACCAAAACCTACCCTGTTATGTAGAAAATTTAAGAGACTTGTCTAGAACCACACAGTAAGTGGTGGAACCACGATTTGACATCATTCGTGCTTTAAAACATATATTCCCTATAAAGACATTTAAACATGCAGGAGTTGAGAAGCACTGTAGGAATCTAAACTAAGATGTGATGATGAGGTCGGTGTTTTAGGAAGATTAATTTGGCATCCATTATCTATTTTGCTCAGTATGGTTTCTTGCACATATGTATGTCTGTGTACCTGTTTTACAGTCATGAAACATCAATTTAATAATTAATGTGGTATTTTACTGCTTTCATGGTGCCCATTGTACTTATCTATCTTCCTATAGTTAGATTTTTTAGGTTTTGCTAGTAAAATGTTTAACATCTGTGAGAGACTTGTCTGAATAGGTAGGACCTTCATGAGTTTCTGTTGTTCTCTGTATATTTTAGGAGCAGGAAATGGATTTCTCATGGAAGTATGTGTGGATTCAGTGGAGTCAGCTGTGAATGCAGAAAGAGGAGGTAAGAGAAATGAGAGAATGACAGTTTTAAGAGTCTGAAAGTGAATCCTGTGAACGGACTTCAGAAGCCCTCATGATCTCTGAGGATCCTAATAATCCTTTCAAAAACAACTAACTACAAACCTACTGGAAAATGATGGTCTAGTCTCTTTCCTCCCCTAGCAGGACACATTAGAATCATGCTTAACATTAACTTTATTATTGAATGTAGCAAAAATTTTAAAATTTCTACTGTTAGTTTAAAGATGGTTTTATAGAGATTTGGGAGTATAGCTCAATGGTAATGGTCTTGCCTAGCTTGCACAAGTCCCTGGGTTCAAGCCCAAGCACTGACCCCAACTTCAAAAAAATTAAAGATGGTTTCAGAGACATTATTTTTACTCCAATGTTTCTTTTGTACATTGTTTTAATAGGTGGTATAGAATTGTCCATCTTCTCGTGATCAGAAAAATTTTAAATTTTTTATTATAGAAAAGCTTCAAACATATACAACCACGGAGTAGTATAATGAATCCCCAGGTACCTATCACTCACCTTCAACCATTTTTAACACATGGCTATTTTTCTTTCAACTCTGTCTGGGTTTTTTTCAGTAAAGAGCCACGTAGTACATATTTCCAGCCTTGTTTGGCACTTTTGGCTTTTGTTATTTTTTTAAAACAACCTTTCAGAAATGTAAAAATGTTTCTTAGTTTGTCAGTAAAATCAATACATGCTATGACATGGATGAATCTTGAAGCATTGTAAGTAGAAAAAAAAATTCACAAGGTACCATGTATTGTATAATTTCTATTTATATGAAATTTCCAAAACAAGCAAATTTATGAAGTCAGAAATTAGATTAGTGGTTGCCTAGGGCTGAGAGGCATGAGGCCGGTAGTTACTTGAATCAAAAGCCAAACATTTTGTTATACCTCTTAAGTTTCTTTTTATAAATTTTCTTTTAAAAATTCTTCTCTTTCTTGTAATTGATTTATTACAAATTTGATTTTTTGGGTTTTGCGGGGAGGTTTTTGTGTTTTTTTGTTTTTTATTTGTTTGTTTGTTTGTTTGTTTTTTGAGACAGAGTCTTGCTGTGTAGGCCAGGCTACTCTTGAACTCGTGGTGATCCTCCTGCCTTGGCCTCCCGAGTGCTGGGATTACAGGAGAGCACCATCACTCCTGGAAGATTTGATTTATTAAAAGATACTCATTTGTAGAGCACACTACAGTCAACTTTTTGCTGATTGCATAAATGGTGTTTCTCTGACTGTTAACATATTTCTCTGACTGTTGTATTTCCTGTGAAGTTATAGTTAACCCAGAGTTTTAATCAGATTTAGAATTGTGTTTTGACAAGACTACTTTATAGGCAACTTCCTGTTGCACTGCATCAGGAGGAAATCTGGGTTTTTTCTATTTTATGATGTTAACGTTGATCAGCGGCTTCAGTTGTTTTCATCTATTTTTTTTATAAGATTTCCAAGTAGCTTTTCACCTAATAATTTTACAATCCATATTTTGGTAGGGGTTGTAAAATACACCTATAAAGAACAGCTTTTCCTAGTCAACTGTTTGATTATGCTGAGATTTAGTTTGTACTAGAAAAGAAGAATAAATACTTGCTTCTTTCCCCTTGGTTGCTTTTTAAAAAATATTTTTATTGGTATACGTTCTTTACTAATTTTTAGAGTAGTGAGTAATTTCTCTGTTCTCCAGTGAATTTTTTTCGTCATTCCGAACCTAGATTTAGATATATTTTATGTATTTTAATCAAGTGTAATTATTTGGCTTATCAATGTTTATAATGGCCTATCTTTAGCCAGGAAGAGCCTCTTCAAGCTGACTCTTGAGACTTTTTGACATGACCCCAGTAGACATGCTCTTGGCATTCCCTAATTCTTGAAATTATCTTGGTTTAACTACTCAAAAGTAACTGCGTTTTTAAAGGCTCAGAATAATAAAGACTATTAGGGGAAAGATAATGTTATTTTCTCTTCTTCTTCCTCCTCCTCATCCTCTTCCTCTTCTTTCTTCTTTCTTCTTTCTTCTTCTCCCTCTCCCTTCTTTCTCTCCCTTCTCCCTTTCCCTTCTTCTCCCTTCTTCTCTTCCCCTTTCTTCTCCTTCACCTTCTCCCCTCTTCTTTTCTTCCCCTCCCCCTCCTTCTTCTCTGCCTCCTTCTCCTTCTTTCTTGAACTGGAGATTGAACCCAGGGCCTTCACAAGGAGCTATATCCCCAGCCTCCCTCTTTATTTTATTTTGAGACAGGATCTCCTTAAGTCACTAAAATGTCCAGGCTGGGCTCAAACTCATGAGGTCCTACCTCAGCCTCCCAGAGTGCTGGGATTATGGACATGTGTCACCATACCTTGAAGTGTCTTATACAACTTTTAAGACGTCTAAATGTGGAAAAAAAAATGGTGAATCATTTGGCATTTATTTATTTATTTACTTATTTTTAAACATTGTTTAAAAGATATTTATTTACATTTTTAATGATTTCTAGACATAAACATGACAATAATTCATAGGGCATTTTACGTAACAAAATAAGCATTAATAACATATTTTGCATGCATGATCACTGATACATTAATGACAGATGCACTAGGGTAACAGTTTATAAACAGACAAGTCACAAAGAAACAGATCGCAAAGAAATATTCACAAAGAAATAGATCAAAAATGAAACATATAAACACAAAACACTATGGGTGGTAATTGTGTGTGCCCAGCTTCATAGCTGCAGTCATCTGAAGTATATACTATGAAGGACAATCTAAGTCTCAAGGAGATAGATCAGAAAGTATACCATTGGTATTTAATAAGCGCTTTTTGCTGGGGACTTAGCCCAGTGGTTAAAGTGCTTGCCTTGCAAGCACAAGGACCTGAGTTCGATCCCCAGTATCAAAAAAAAAAGAGCTTTTTTAAAAAAAAAAAAATTGTGCTCAGCAGTGCTTTTTTTTTTTAATTACAGGTGCTGGTCGGATTGAATTATGTTCTAGTTTATTGGAGGGAGGAACCACACCCAGCATGGGTAAGTGCCTGTTTTTCACAAATTTTCTTTTAGGAGTTTATAGAGCCAGAATGCAATTGATTAGCAGTCTCATTTGGGTCCTTTACTAATGTAATGGTTAAGAATGCTATGAATATGTATCAGTTTGAAATGCTTGTGGTTGTAAATAACATAATCAAAGATTTGATTGTTTTTTTCCTCTAGCATCTAGTTGGAAGGTAGGTAGCTGCTGTGTTATACTGATTCAGAAGCTCTGCAGTAGTATCTTTCTCATTTATTTTTAGAAAATGTTTTGCTGGGTGTAAAAATTTTGGTTGACAGTTTTTTTTTTTTCCTTTCTGTTCTTTGAAGATGTTTTTTCACTGTCTTCTTGCTTGTGTTGTTTCTGATAAGAAATATATCATCCACATCTTTGTTTTTCTCTATGTATCACTTTGGTTGCTTTTAATATTTTTTTCTTTATTCCAAATTTTGAACTGTTTGATTATGATGTACCTGAATGTAGTTTTGCTCATGTTTCTTAGACCTGCGCAGTTACACTTTCCATCACATTCGGAAAATTTTCAGCAATGTCCTCCATTCCCTCCTTCAGAGACTTGTATTAGATTGTTTGAAATTGTCCTGGAACTCACTGATCAGCTACCTTTTTTAAAGAAAAATCTCCTATCTGTATTTTATTTTGTATACTTTGTCTTCAAGTGTACTTATCTTTCCTGCCACAATGTTTAATCTGCTAATCTTGCTTAGTATATTTTTCAGGTCACACACTGTAGTGTCTAGATATTTGAATATTTTTGTATTTCCCATGTGTTTTCTGAATGTTTTTGAACATATGGAATGAAATTATAATAGTTTTAATGGCTTCGTTTGCTAATTCTAACATCTATATAAATTCTGGATTTGTTTAATTTGATTGATATGTCTTATCTTCCTGCCTAGTCATTTAATTTAAAATACAGTGTGAATTTTATTTTATTGGTTACTGAATATTTTTGCATTCAAATAAATATTTTTGAGCAGTTAGGTTACTTGGGAACAGTTCGGAACTTTCAGGTCTTCGTTTTAAAATTTATTAGGTTGTTTCCAAGACTTAGCTATTACAAATTGTGTTGCTATGAACATGGTCGTGCATACATCCCTATGGTATGATGATTTTAATTCTTTTGGGAAGATCCCCAGTAGGGGAATAGCTGGGTCAAATGGAACCTCCAGTTGTAGTTTTTTGAGGAATCTCCATATTGATTTTCACAGTGGCTGGATCAGTCTACATTCCCACCAACAGTGGAGGAGGGTTCCTTTTTCCTCACAGCCCTGCCAGCATTTCTTATCAGTTGATTTTTTCATAAACGCTGTTCTTTCTGGAGTGAGGTGGAATCTTAACATTGTTTTGATTTGCATCTCTTGAATGACTAGTGATGTTGAACACTTTTTCATATATTTATTTGCCATTTTTATTTCTTCATCTGAGAAATGTTTATTCATTTCAGTTGCCTATTTTTGGATTGGGTCTTTAACTCAACAACCAATGAATGGCTAAAGAAAATGTGGGTTTTCTACACAATGGAGTACTACACTGCCATAAAGAAGGATAAACTAGAGTCATTTGTATGTAAATGGATGTTCCTTGACAACATACTATTAAGTGAAATAATTCAGACACTCATGAGTACACATCGAATTGTTTCTCTGGTATGAGAAACCATAACTGTAAATAAGGACAAAGAGGTGTATAGATATTATATAAAAGGAAAATAATATACAAAGGAGAGGAGAGGTAGAAAGAGAGAAGGAGGAAAAGCCAGAAGGGAAAAAAGGAAAGAAAAGGGAAAGGGAAATCATGGAAAAATACGAATATACCTGCTGTAAATAGAGAAGGAGGGAACAGAAGGGAGGAGTGGGGAAGAAAGGGGAAAACCAAGATGCATCATGTGCAGGTACAAAATAAATGTGATGAATGTGACCATTATATGCACAATGTACCAATACAAGTTCTTCGTTAAAAATAAATAAAAAAAATAAATTTATTAGGAAATTCTGGAGTAGCGGTCAATCTAGAGTTTATTGCTGTTCACTACTGGGGCAAGACCTTTTACTACTGGGGCAAGACCTTTTACTACTGGGGCAAGACCTTTCTCTCTACTCTACCCAGTGTCTGTGATTCTTGAAGTGTTTCTCTCTGGCTGGTAGGAACAGGCATTATTCCCAGCATGGTACAAATGACAGACATTCTTTCTCATCATCTTTAGTAATTCTTTCCTGGCCTTGTGTAGTTTCTTTACATGTATCCATCTGTCACCTGAATATTAAAAGGAGTTAGTTCTCTGCAGATCCAGAGTTCTTTTTCTCTTCTCCCTGCTACTTTTTCTGCAAACTGTAACTGCCTTGGTCTCCATGGACTCCAAGCTTTGTCTCAACTCTGAGAATTCTGTAGATTCCACCCAGGTTCCCTCTCCCTGTGCTCTGGCTTTGAGACTCTCTAGGCAGTAAATTGGATCAAATAGCAAGCTTACTTGTCTTCTGTCTTTCAGGGATTATTGTCTTTTGTTGTTTGATATTCAAAGCATTGTTTTAAGTATTTTGTCCATTTTTTGGTTACTATAGGAAGGAGAGTAAAACTAGTTCCTATTACTGTCTTGACCAAAAGTAGAAGTTCCTGTATGAACTTTTGACTCCAGGGTTATGCTACTCTGATATTGATGATAGAATTAGTTAGTATAAAAATTTCATATATTTAACAGCTCTTTGGAAACTTCTCACTAAAAAAAGGCAATCTCTGACCATTCTAAAATCCCTAGACTGTATCTATAAATTTGAGTGTAATCTGTTTTTTGCAACACCAATTGCTTGATGTTGGGGATTTTTTTTTTTTTGTTTGTGTGTTTCAATAAACATGTGGATTTATTTTAAATCAGTTTGGTACATGATACAGATTGGTTTTGCAGTTTTTAAAGAACTGAAATAAGAAATTTCTAATTATAGCAGTGTCTGTGCATTAAGTATCTGTAAGGTAAAATAAAGTATTTGACAGAACTATATCAGCATGAAAAATCAGATGAAAAATCTGAAAAGGTTTTTATATACCTTCTGGATTAAGAAAACCCCCAAATTATTAATGGCTCAAGATACCACATTGCTAAAATGAAGGGAGGAAAAGAAGCTGTGAATCTTGTTGCAAAAGCTCAGCTGTAGCTAACTTCATACGGTTCTATTACTAGAAGTGCTCAAAATTAACAAGCTTCCAATTGTTTCCCCAAAATTTCCCACATGTGTTGACAGTAATGTGTGGCAACTGATTCCTATCCAAGTAAGTGACAACTTTTGCTACCTGATGAGGATGGAAATTCTGTGTATTTTCAAATGAATATTACACCACTTGCTAAATACTAACAGCCATGGCACCATAATAAATTTTGTGAAGTATCTAAAATATTACTACTAATGGAAACAAAATTCTGAGGTAAGCTGTGTTTTTCCAAAAGTCTTTGAAGCCAGAGATTTAAACAATTAAGCCACTTGAAAACATTAGGTGTATGTACAAATGTGCAAATAAAACAAACTTTAGCTGTACCAGCAAGTGACAAGGAAACAGTAACTCTTCATTTTGAGAACCTTTAATATAATCACCTAAACAGAATGAGTTACAGTTTATGAAATAAACCAAAGCAATGCATCATTTCCTCCTATAAAATACTGAAAACCAAGTGCTAAACTGAACTACTATAGGCTAAAGGGGATATATTTCTGTTCTGTGCAAAACTAAGGTTTTTTTAGCAAATGGATTCATATTTGGTAAACAACTAATGGTGCTTATCACAGATTTTATACTCTTGAGGGTTTCTGAGCTGACCACATTGTGTCATATGTAGGTACTTTTGTTTAAATATCTCTGGGTAATATCACAAATAGGTAGAATTTGCTACCTCTCAAGTGTCTCTTTCAAAAATAGGTTTTGCTAAATTTCTTATTCAGTGAGGGGACATAAAGTTTGGAAATATTTAACCATCCCTATGGTGAATTTTAAACTTTTTTTTGGGATCAAACTCAGGGCCTAGTGCTTGTGAGGCAAGCGCTCTAACAACTGAGCTAAATCCCCAGCCCTCCTATAGTGAATTTTAAATAGAGCTGTAATCAGTTAGAAAGAAGAAACTCGGTCCTGGGGAATGTCCTGAGAACACTGAGCCTGGTAGTTAATACACTTTCAAATGTCATACCCATAAAAGGGAGTCAGAAGGATTTTTGCTGGGGCAACTGACAAATGCTTTTAAATTGCAATATCTTCAGTTTTCTAAATTGCTCTTTTTAATTCTTAATTTCCCTTTTGCTTACTTTCTACCAGTATATACATTTTCTTCTTATTGTCCCTTTTCCCTTTATATTCATTTTTGTCTAGTTTCCTCAGTCAACTCTTTTGGAAGTAGTATACAAGAACAAATGTAGATGACCAGTAATATTGTATTGACTTTCTGCACCTTTTAGCTCACATTTCGATTTTAGTTTGCTTTCTGTTCTTACAGGTGTTCTTCAAGTAGTGAAACAGAGTGTCCAGATTCCAGTTTTTGTGATGATTCGGCCACGTGGAGGTGATTTTTTGTATTCAGATCGTGAAATTGAGGTGATGAAGGCTGACATCCAGCTTGCCAAGCTTTATGGTGCAGATGGTTTGGTATTTGGGGCATTGACTGAAGATGGACATATTGACAAAGAGCTGTGCATGTCTCTTGTGGGTAAGAGTTTGCATCTAAGATAATTGTATTTATGCTCCCATTGTAGAAAAACATCACAAAACTAACTTTTCAGTTATACCTTCAGACATTTACATATCCTATTTTTTTTTTCCCCCCTGGTGCTGGGGATCGAACTCGGGCTCCACTTGCTAGGCAAGTGCTCTACCATGGAGCTAAATCTCCAACCCCTTACATATCCTGCTTTAAGCACTAGTTATTTAGATGATCTACAGTAACTGAGGAACGTTAAGAGAGCTTTTCTACATATAGCTTCACCTTACATATCTAAATAACTATGTGCTGTTTAAAATAGGATGTGTAAGTGTCTGCAGATATGACTAAGAAGTCAGTTTTGTAATGCTTAGCTTGGTTCCTTTAACTGCCACACCAAAAACTTTCAAAAACTATTACAATCAATGAGTATGGAGAGAAGGGGAGAGGATAGGAGCAAACTACTTATATTCCTAAGCTAAAATATTTCTTAAGATCCTCAGAGGGGCAAGTAGTAGATATAATGCTGTCTTTATAGTTGCCAAATTTTTTTGTTTGGTGCCCCTTAAGGTGTGGATGATATTTTATCTATAAGTTAGAGTTCAGTGGAAAGATAAGACTTGAGTTTGTAAGGCTGGTGTTCTGTTTTTATTTTAGTTCACATTCTTTACTACTTAGGAGAAGTATAAAAAGTTTCACCCAATATGAAGAACTCTGTATATAATAATAAATAATGACTTTTTATTCTATTAGTATATGTTTATGATATACGATAATTACTTTTAGCCAGGTGTGGTGGCACATGCTGTAATCCGGCATTCAGGAGTCTGAGAAGGAGGATCACCAGCACTTTGGAGCCATCGTGGGCTACATAGTGAGTTCAAGGCCAGCCTGAACTATGTAGCAGGACCCTGTCTCAAAAAAAAAGTTACATTCATCTTGGGTAATTGGAACACATGCATATCACATCTTAATCATTTTTAATTCCCCTTCGCTTCACCATCCTCCTGCCTCCCTTCATCTCCAGATCCCATTCCTATCTCCACAGAGCCTCCCTCCCTCTTCCCTACATCTATGTTTTGTTTTCTTTTGTTTTGTTGAGACAGGGCCTCACTCTGTAATTTGGGTTGGCCTTGAACTCATTATGTAGCCCAAGCTGGCCTCATACTCACTACAATCCTCCTGCCTCAGCCTCTCCAGTGCTGGGATTACAGGCATGCGCCACCATGTCTGGTCAATAAAAGATGTTTCTTTTATTTTGTTCTTTATTTATACTTTGGGTTTCTCATTGAATCCGTGTAATATTTAGCCTTCAGTGTCTGATTTCTTTCACTTAGCATTATGGTCTCAAGTATATCTATTTTTCTACAGATGACTCAATTTGTCCTTTATGGCTGAGTAGTACTTTATTTGTGTATCTGTACCGTATTTTTTTTAATCCATTCATCTGTTGATGGACCTTTAGGCAGCATTTAAGGTTTAGCTATTATGAATTGTGCTATAAACACGTGTATGCATATATCACTGTAATATAATGCCTTTAACTCTTTCAGGAAGATAAGTGGAAGATATTTAGCTGGGTCAAAGGGAATTTTTTTAGCTTTTTGAGAAATCTCTGCACTGATTTCCATAGTGGTTGTGCTAATTTACATTCCCACCAAAAATGTAGAAGGATTCCTTTTTTCTGCCAACCTCATCAGTTTTTTTGTTTTTTTTTTTTTGTTTTTTAGTTTTTTAGTTTTTGATGACATCCGTTCTTTTTGGAGTAAGGTGGAATCTCAGTGTTATTTTGATTTGCATTTTTCTAATGGCAAAAATTCTGAACATTTTTTCATGTACTTACTGGCATTTGTATTTCTTTTGAGAAGCATCTATTCAGTGATCACCTCTTTCTTTTTATAGCTCTTTGCCGTCCTCTGCCAGTCACATTCCATCGAGGTGAGTTATTTCCATTTTAGAACTTCTTTTGATTAACCACATAGAAGAAAAAAAATTTAAACGTGAAAAGTATTTTAAACTAGTGAACATTTAACTGAAAAATATGTAGTTTAAAACTTTCAGGTGCTAAGTTTATTTTAAAGAGAAACTTTTGTATTTTAAAGAGAAATTTTTATAATTACTGAAGAATTGGAAACTTCACTTTTTATGTGCATTTAAGTAAATAAACCAGTTAAAATGGGTACTAAATTGGGTGTGGTGGCACACGCCTGTGATCCCAGCACTCTGGAAGCTGAGGCAGGAAAATCACTGAGTACAAGGCCAGCCTGAACTACATAGCAAGACCTCTCTCAAAAAAGAAGTGTATACTAAGAGATTGATCATGCATACTGCTAATAATGATATTCAGGCTGTGATGTGCTGGTAAACTGGCACTTGGGAAAAAACAGCCATGATTTGTAGTTTTTTCTGACTTCTGTGGCTTAAATACTTTACCTTGATTAATTTCAAAATGTTACTGTATTAACAATCTGAGTCACAAAATTCCTGAATATTTAACAATTGGTTAAGCCATTATAATCTGGGTTCAGTATACCACTGTATGTATACTATATAACACTGCATTTTTGCACGTTTTGTTCAAAATTTATTTCAGCTTTTGACATGGTTCATGATCCAATGGCAGCTCTAGAGACACTCTTAACCTTGGGCTTTGAACGAGTATTGACCAGTGGATGTGACAGTTCAGCATTAGAAGGACTGCCTCTAATAAAGCGACTCATAGATCAGGTATAAGCAATTTATTTATTTATTTTTTCTTCCTAAGACTGTTGTGGTTATTCCTTTCTGTTTTTCAGCTAGGTTGTAAAACTAAATATTACTGATTTTGTGATTACTGAAGAAAAAAGCAAACAGGTGTTGATACATTTATATAATTCTTATTTCTACTACATGAGTGTGTTTAATAAACAAGGTGTGGTAGACCTAATATGGTCAATTTGAGCCAGAATGCCCAGCTGGACTGAGTTGATGTGATGCTGGGCATATGAGATCCACCTGAGGGTTGTTGCTGATGCAACATAAGACAGAGGGGGAGCCGTACCTATTTGGCAGGCTGTTTCCCAGGAGAAGCTCTGCTGTGGCTGGTTCTTCCAGAGGGGGCTTGGCTGTTCTCGTCGAGGAAGGAGCTCGGGGGCTTGCTGTCGTCGAGGATGGCTGCTGTTGCTTCGGAGGAGCTCCGGTTATCATCTCTGCTGTGAGCATTGTATCCTGGCTCCAGCCATCATGTGCAGACACGGACGGGACAGTGCTGTGGGCTCCCAGCCCTCAATTGGATCTTTTGGGTCTCCAGTGCCTAGGTGGACATTTGGCACCTTCTGCATTTGGCTTCTGGGTGAATATTATAAATGTCCTGCATTAAATCTGCTCTCTTAAGACCATTGGCTCTGAAAATCTAACTAACACACAAGGCTATTCAAATTATAAACACTGCCTAACAATCTGATGTAATTTGGCTAAGCACAGCAAATTTTACGTTTCTCTGCCATCAGCATTGCCTAACTTTAAATCACATTTTTTTCATTGTCAGCCCATATTATATACTCACAGGATCCCTTATCAAATATCTGAGAATTATCATTTGTAGGTAACTTCCAAAATTAAAGTTGTGTTCTTTCATTTTCCCCCATTTGTCAATAGAGGAGTAAATATATTTTACTCTTATATGAATTCTGAGGAGCTAGCATCATTTGTAGAGCAGTCAGGGGTGGATTTCTAGTTGGAGTATGTCTGTATTTTACTGACACCAGTCCAGAGGCATTTTAAATTAGTAAAGACTTTGAGATGAGAGAGTTATGTGTTTGAGACTCAAGTCTGACACTTATTTGCTATGTGATACTGAGTAGGTTACTGATTTTTAAGCCTGTTTTCTTGTGCATGAAATTGAGATTAATTTTTCCTCTGTAGGGTTTCTCTGAGGATTAAAAGAGATTAAAATATGTAAGAGCCTTAGCAGAGTGCTTGGTGTATAGTAGATTTCAGTACATTTTAGTTTTGTTAGTATCCTTTTTGAATTTTTATTAGTACATGTTTGCAGTACATAATGTTTACATTCCTTGTGTGGCGTTGGTACATGTACATAACATATCTTAATTCCTTTTTTCATCCCTTTGTCGTCTCCTCCTTCCCTCTTCCCTCCATCTCTTGATCCCTTTCCCATTTGAGAAAGATCTTCCTACTTCCTATTATCTATTATTTGCTCTTTATTTATAATTTGGATTTCTCATATAAGAGAAACTATGTGATATTTAAGCTTGTGTGTGTGATTTATTTCACTTAACATTATGGTCTACAAATGACACGTTTATCTTTCCTTATAACACAGTAGTACTCCATTGTGTGTGAATACCCTGTTCTCTTTATCTATTCATCTGATAATGGACAGATAGGCTCCTTCCAAGATTCAGCTATACTATCCAGCTAATAATGCTAAATAGTTAAATTTAGCATTGCACTGACATCTGATTATTTTCACTTTTCTATAGCTATGAAAATAGGTAATTTCACCTAACAATCTGATGTGATTTTGCTACTATGGAATTTACTGATTTTTGCAAATACTTATTAAGTATGTGTTAGGTACAGAGTATTTGTATTGTGGTGGTGACCAAAGGGTGTGTAGTCACTGCCCTCACAATGTAGTGCACAACTTTTTAATAGAGTACAATAATAAAAGGTACTGTGGGACACATTGAAAAGGAATTAGCTCCCAATATGGGGGATGTAGTTTGGCGATAGGGAAAGCTTCCCAGAAAAAAAGACATCAAAACTGAAATGTACTCGTTTAAAGAAGTTTGGGGATTATACAAGTACAATTGGTTGATAGGGAAGTGAGAGAATTGTTCTATGCAAAAGAAATAAATGTAAAGGCCTGGAAACAAAAGCAAGGATAGCTTAAAATACTGAAGAAAGATGTTGAAAAATGTTGAAAGTGAAGAGAATAATAATATCCAGAACCTTGCAAACCTTTTTAAATAATTTATATTTAATCCCTGGTATAGTGGGTAAGCCTAAGGCATTTTAAAATAGAAGAGTTGGTGAATCAGGTTTTTCCATTTTTGAAAAGATTACTGACTAAGGAATAGAAAGGAAGATATAATTGAGGGGTGAGGGGACAGGGATGATCAAAGTGTGTTATATGCATGTATGAAAATGAAACCCATTAATCCTTACAACAATAAAAAGAAGATATAATTGTTATAGTTATGTACTGCATTTCAGAATATCTCCATGTGTGTTTGTGTGTTTTTTATGTTAATCACTGGTTGGCAGAAAGAGCTGGATTAAATATTTTCATATACTACTTCTTGAAGTCACTACCTAGTAGTATAATTCACTGGCTAGAAAATAGGTTTTGGGATTATAATCCTGGTTTAAATACTGGTTTTGCCACTCCTTAAGTGGCAAAGGGCAAATTACCTAAACATCCAAAATCTTTCTTCATCTACAATGTCAGAATGATAATAGCACCTACCTCCCAGAATTGTTACAAGGGATTACTTCAGATAATAGCACAGTATCTGACATGTAGTAAGTGCTTTATACTGTTAAATCACTTTGACATCCTTAAGTAAGCATAGAATTCTCAATAATCTTTTATGGAAGCCTCCTTCAAACATGATAGAATTTACATCTTTAAAATATCATTTGTCTTTATTTTGGAAAGCCTTCATTTGGAAAAAATAGGTAAATGTGACTTTTTTCCTTCCTAAAATTATTTCAGTTTTCTAAATAGTAAGTGTTACTTTTTATGGATGCTTTGCTTTATTTAGCACATTTGACAGTATGAAATATCCTTGTTCTGCTTAATTTTTCTGATACTTAGTAAATTCTGTGGAATAGCCCCTTCCTTTTTACTCTTTATTTCATTA
Organism: Hystrix cristata; assembly: GCA_004026905.1. NCBI lineage: Eukaryota > Metazoa > Chordata > Mammalia > Rodentia > Hystricidae > Hystrix > Hystrix cristata. The sequence continues at coordinate 78,880 of PVJO010004593.1, forward strand.
CCTTGCTTTATTTTTTTCTTCATTGTACTTACTACCTGAAATTTTGTTCGTAAATATACCTGTCTGTTGGTTGTCATCGTTGAATGTATAAGGTTCATGAAAGAAGAAACTTTCTCTTGCTTACCATGTTAGGAAGGAAAAGCTTTTCTTCCACCTTCTTATATTGAATTCTTGAGGGCCTGCTAATTAACTGACAAAGATCCATTGGCAGGAAAAAACCAGACTGATTGCATGCATAAGTATATATATCCTTATACACATAAGGGAGTTCATTAAAGAAATATGCCTCAAAGGAATGGTTAGAATTTGGGGCCTATATCCTATTAAGTGAAGAGGAGGGAGAAAAGGGTTCTTATAGGAGAAAAAGTAACTTTTGGGGAAGCTAAATGGGCCCTTAGTAACACAAATGGAAGAAATGGTAGTTTTGTAATAATTTCGATCCCTGTCTTTCAGGATTATCCTAAATTAAATTTAATTTTTGTAGTCCCAGTTAAATAGACCTTTTTTTTGATTGGAATGATGAATGAAGGAATTTAATTGAGAAGATAGGATTTGAGTGAGTTTTTTCCCCCAGTCTTTTACAATTATATTATGCTTTCTTTTCTATTAAAGTCCTTTCCCTTTTAAAAATTGTTTTATTAGTGCCTTTTAATTTTATAAAATACTGAGCTTCAGTTACATATGCATATATATGGATACATGCATATAACATATTTAGATCATATCCATCCCTTTCCCGCTCTTTTATTCTCTTCCTCTTGTCTAATAATAGCCTTCCTTCTGCTTTCATGTCATCTTTTGTTTTTTGTTTTTTAGATTCCACATATTAAGGGAAAACGTGATATGTCTTTCTGAATTTGGCTTATTTCACCTAACATGATGATCTCCAGTTCCATTTTTTTACAAATGACATAATTTCATTTTTGTTTATGCATGAGTAATACTCTGTTGTGTATATATATTCCACATTTTTTATATTCATTTGTCCACCGATGGATCCCTAGACTGGTTCCTCTGTTAAAATGTTGTGGGTTTTTTTTTTTTTTTTTCCTGAGGCAGTATCTCCTATATAGTTCAGGGTGTCTTCCAACTCATGGCCAGTCCTCCTACCTCAGCCTCCCAAGTACTGGAACTTCAGGCATGCACCATCATGGCCAGTTTAAGATCTTGTTTAAATTTCAGCTGTTCTCATCCCATTGCATACTAAGAACTCAGAATTAGTGTCATTTTTCAGTAAGGCTTTTCGTAAGGTAGTGTGATTATTCAGTATTTATATCGTATCCTCTTTTAGGTTCATGACAATGTGAGTTTTTAAAACAATACAGTAAAGTAATTTTGTGGACAAAAGTTACTGCGTCTGACATCCTACTTGTCCAAGAGCCCCTCCCTGATATAGACAATCTATTGGAAATTAAACATTAGTAGTAATTTCTAAAATTTAATTTTGACTCATGTTTCTGTTCTTACTGCATCATTATCCCAATTTAAGGAAAGGTATTAAAATTCACTGTTTTTCTTTTTTTCAGGCAAAAGGCAGGATTGTGGTAATGCCAGGTATTTATCTCTCCATTTATTAGCATAATACTGGACTGTAGTGCAGCAGAAGCAGCAAGAAAATGTGGGATAAAGTATTATAGCATGGTGTTCAAAGAGAAGAATATATAATTTTATTAAAATGTTTACTTAGTATATCTGTGCTGGGATTTAAAACTTTAGAAGGCAGAAAACATTCTAACAAGATTAGCTCATTGAGGAGTAAATAAGGAAATAGGTTAGGATTGGAGTTTCTCCATGTTTATATTCTTACAATATAGAATTTTATGAACTTAGATATTCATTTCTGGTAAGGTACACCAAGTTCAATGCTGGTATACTGTGTAAGGCCAAGTGCTTAGATGACAAGTCTAGATAAATATAATAACGTATCAGTTTGTGAAAATCTCTGATGGCCAAATTTTTTTTTTTTTAGCCAGAATAACTTGAGCATATTCTCCTAGTGATATCCATAAGATCAATTAAATACATAATGGCTCATTAAAAATGAAGAGGTGGGGTAGTTTTTAAAGAATTGGAACCTGGAATCAAAGTGAGACAAATATAGAGGCAATCTTAATTTTTTCTTTTTGTTATTTTCACAAACATAAAAAAGTAGAAAAGAGAATAATGAATGATTATGTGGTCATTCCTTAGTTTTAACATTTTGTCATGTTTGTCTTACCTTTTTTTATCCTGAGATATTTTAAAGTTAAAGATATCATGGCAGTTTATCTTTATGCATCTTTATAAAAAGAGCATTTTACTATAACTACAATGTCATTATTACCTCTATCAAAATAAATACTAATCTTTACTATTACTTTTTTTCTTTACTATTACTTAATGTCTGTTCCATACTATTCTTTTCCAGTTGTCTCCAAAATTTATTTTATAGCTGATATGTGCACATCAGGGTCCAATCAAGGAATAAGCATTGCATTTAGTTATCTTTCTTGTTATTTTTTAAGGTAGAAGTTTTTCTTGCTAAAAGCAAACGTCATTTAAAAAGTTTGGCCAGGCAGTTATACACACATGTAATGCCAGCTGCTTAGGCTGGGGTAGGACTAGTGCACATTTGAGGGCAGCCTGGACAATTTAGCAAGACTTTATCTCAAAATAAAAAAAAAGGGCTGGGAGTGTAGCTTAGTGGTAGAGTACCCTGGGTACCCCACCCTTATGGGAGTGGGGTTTGGACCACTTAACTTACAGAACGTCTTACTTTTTGGATTTATTAGGTGGTTTCTTTTTGATACTGGTTAGCTTATTCCTCTGGCCTCTGTATTTCTTAGCCTATATTCTTTCTTCTTAGGTTTCGGCATAATAACTATGCCACTAATAATGACAAAGCAGTTAATAAAGTATTTGGCTGTGTGATTTTAATAAAGTAGAATCAGATTCTTCTGTGAAATGAAACAAAAAGTTGGTATTGTATTGGATAAACTAGGTGGCATGTTGCCTTATTCCTATTTCCAATGAACTTGTGTACTCTTTGAATCCTGAGCCAGACAGTAAACCCTACAGGTTCTCTCAGACACATCTCTGAGGTTGCATTTTTTCCTCAGACCTATCTTTGCCTTTCATTTTAACTTGATTTTGCTTAAATTGAGAACAGGGATGAAGCACTGAATGATTTTCCTTGCCCTAGAGCAGTCTTTTTAAATTTAAAGTGGGTAATATACAGTATAACATTTCCATATCAACTAATGAATATAAGAGATTCTATCATATAGGCTCTATGGCTTAAGAGTTCTCCAGAATCTATAGTATACATCGTTTATTACTTTTCTCATTCTTTCTCATTCTAGTATTGGGGGAGAGTAGTTCTTTAATCAGTGAGAAATTTCAGAATGGAGCTTTTCAGTAGAGTAAGTAGTCAGTATTATTCTCAAAGGGCTGGCAGTGTAGTGGGTTTTCTGCAGTATATGACATCCTCTTTTATGCAAGATTTTGTTCCACTTGATATGTTTCTTGTTCTTTTTACTAGGAGGTGGCATAACAGACAGAAATCTACAAAGGATCCTTGAGGGTTCAGGTGCTACCGAATTCCACTGTTCTGCTCGGACTTCTAGAGACTCAGGAATGAAGTTTCGGTAAAAATGTATTCTTTGACTCATATAAGAAATGATGAGATTAATGTTTATTTCTCCAAATAGGAAAACTTTGGTTGATGTCATGATTAATGAATAGATGTTATGATTAGTGTGCAAGTATTGTTATCATTTTTGCAGTTGAAAAACTTTTCTGTAATGGTCCTTGTTTTGCATTAAGTGAGCAGGATCTTCTGAACATAGGTTTACACAGACTTTGCTTAGTCTTGCCAGGTGTTGCCCTTATCATGGTTAAATCTGGCCTCTGCTTCTTCCACACAGAGGCTTAGTCTGTTTTCAGTGAACTGATGGAACTGATGGTCTAAGTTCAGCAATGCTGAACTCATGAACTGAGCCTAAGTTCTGCAGTTAATAATAAATGAATTCAGCGGCTATGCTTCAGATGATTCAGATACTCACATATGCCCGTTCCCCTCTGCTTTCCTTTTGCAAAGCAAATAACTGTGGTGTAATAATGAAAGAGTCATTGGCATTTGTGTCTCATCATTGAGATTGATTAGTCTTCCCTCACCTTTGCTCTCTACTTTTATTTTGGAATTATATCCCTGCTAAGGAATTGAAGCTATTTTGATACTTGAGAGAATTCCTATACCTTAATAGTTGAATCTTTCTAAATTGGGAAAAATGTGATGCAAAAGAAGCAAGAGCCTTAGAGTTTATGTTTCCAGGTGTAAAATCAAGTATATTTCCTACTAGATTCAGCAACTAAATATTTCAAGTAAAGACCTTGATCTTACCTTTATTTTGAGCCATGAAATAAGCTATAATGTGCCGGTAGGGAGGGCTCACTTAACAACTTAGTTTTCTGTTCATTTTCTTATGTCTATTACAGAAATTCCTCTGTTGCCATGGGAGCCTCACTTTCTAACTCAGAATATTCTGTAAAGGTAACAGATATGAGCAAAGTAAGAACTTTGAATGCTATTGCAAAGAATATTCTGGTGTAGCCAGACTTCTCCAGGAGACATGGGTATCACAGTATGAAGGTAGACGTATATTCTACAATTCTCTGTCCCACAGCTTTTAATTTTCTTGGCTGGGACACAATCTTTAGGTTTCATAGGGCAATGGAGATGTTTTCAAGAAGAAAAAGAAATTGAAACAGATGTCATCACTTCCTTTGCTTGATCTTGCCTGCCATTACTGTTACCATGGTTAAATCCAGTCTGTACTTCTTCCACAGAGAGACTTAAATTTCAGTGGAACTAATTAATGAACTGGGAAAATTCAGCTGTAAAGTATGAATTTATAGTATCACTTCATGGTCAGTTCAACAGCAGTATTTTGCCTTTTCATTTGTAAAATAAAAATTTCCATTCTTTGGTATAGTCTCTTATTTTTTACTCTGAATAGTCTGTATCCAATTATGGAAGGGAAGATCGTGTTTTGATTTGCTTTTCCTTTTTTCTTTTTATTATGTATTCATTGAATATGTTGCCTTGGGCAAGATGCTGAAGTTTCAGAGTGAAATGGTACAGCATAAAATTTGTAGACTTGGACTGCAGGATAAAAAATTCCTAGACTTGGTATCATATACATACGCACATATAAATAATCATTTAATATTTTGGCCTGGCCCTCCGCCCCCACTTTGATTTCATTGTGTGATCTTCCTGAGACCAAAGCTGGCCTTGTCATCTCTGTTTTGTTTAAACAGATTAGCAAAGGAGCTGAGAGGGTGATGTGAATTGCTTGAGATTTAACAACAAATTTATGTTTCTGAGACTCAAACATCAACCTTCTAACCTCCCAAAACTTCTGCCATAAGATGCTTCTTCTGGTATGTAGAAGTGGTATAAAGAGCACTCTTCCTGGGTGTATCACACATACCTAGGATTGTATCCTGGCTCTTAGTTTAATCAGGAGAAAGTTAACTGTATTTCCTGAAATTTAATCTCTTCATTTAAAAATCAGAATAGTAACTATAGTTTCTGGTTAAATGATATAATAAAGCGCTAGGTATATAAGAAATGTTCATTCAATGTTAGTTCTTCTCTCCTAGGTTAGCTTTCTAGTATATCAGTCTTTGACGGTTTGAAAACTCTTCCCAGGAAGCCAGCCATTGAGTATTGAAGCTCATACTTACTATGTGCCCTCCACCATGTGAATATAAAAGAAACGTAATATAATCCCTACCTTGATCTTTCTACACTTCAGCTCTGTTTTAAAATATTTACTGATAACTTTAGGTGTATGTTTCTTTTTTTTTTTTTGGTGCTGGGGATCGAACTCAGGGCCTCTGTGCTTGCAAGGCAAGCACTCCAACCACTGAGCTAAATCCCCAGCCCCAGGAGTATATGTTTTTTCTCAATAATATTTAATATTTCAAGGATAAGAAACTACATCTTCTTACTTTTGTATATCTTCCATCATATTTACTATTTTCGTATATCTTCCATCATATCTCTCAAACAGTATCAATTACTTTGTGTAAAAGAAAAAGAGCACTGAATTGGGAGTCAGGACCTAGGTACTGGTCCTCTCTATCATGACTTTGATAATTGTGCTGTATGTCTTCTCTTTGTCCTTGTAGATTTATTTTCTATCTTTGTTCTGTTTTGTGTCCTGGGAGGCCAATCTGTATGAACTGCATCAGTGGCCCTCTTGCCTCTCATCTTCTATTTTTTTTTTTTTTTTCCTTGGTGCTAGGGATCGAACTCAGGGCCTTGTACTTTGCCTCTCATCTTTTAACTGGGCTTGGTCAGTAGAAAATACCAGCAAGAGTTGGGAAGGTGGGAAGTACTCTCCCTGCCATTCTATTGTCAGTTAGATGTATCTTCCTGGTTGTCCCTCTTTCCAGTTGTACCCTTTCTGGATTCTGATAACCCTCTCATTTGCCTCTTCAGGCTTATGAGTGATAGTAACTCCAGGCTGGGCTAGCTAGCCACTGTGCTGTTTATTCTTTGTTGGTTTTGTTTTTATTTCCTTTAGGGTTTTTTGAGACAGGGTCTCACTATGTAATTCAGGCAGGCCTTGAACTTTGGGTGATCCTCCTGCCTCAGCCTCCCAAGTGTTGGGATTACAGGCATGTGCCACCATGCCTGGCTCCCTTGGTTTTCTTAAACCATACCTATAGCTTTGTATATAGCTCTTTTAGTTTTAAGTTTTTTGAAATTGCCCTGTTGAAGCATCTGTCTCCTACCAGAACCAGGATTGATAAGTAATGACAATCTTCCTAGAGTTTAATTTTCCAATTTTAAATTCTTTGCAGTTTTAACTCTCTATTTCAACCATTATACACTTTCTAAATAAAGACAAATTAGTAGTAGCAGTCATATTTCATCTTTAACTTTTCTGTATTCTTTGTTCAATACCACAAGGAAAAGCAGACAGTAATTGCTCTGTAATTTAACTTCTACTTGAATGTTATGCAGAGCTACACATCCTAACAAAAACTCTATTAAATGATAGCTTAAAACAGCTGGTTTTTTTGGGATATTTATATTTTATCTGTATTTTTAGGCAGAATCTTAAATTTTATTCTCAAAGTAACAACATCATGTTACTTCTGGTACAGATTTACTCTTGGCCTTTGGTGATTTCCCATCCCCACACACTTGAGTACATCAAACACTTTTTTTCACTAAGGTAACTCTCACAACGTAGACATTTCAGACTAATCTAATTTTGTTTGTTTGTTTATTGTTTTTTGAGACAGGGTCTCACAAGGCAGTTCATGCTGGCCTTAAACTCACTGTGTAGCGCAGGCTGGCCTCAAACTCACGAGGATCCTCTTACCTCAGCCTCTCTAGTGCTGGAAAGACAGGAGTGCACCACCACACCTGGTCTCAAACTGGTTTTTGTACTTACCCTATCAGTTATTTTTACTTAATACTGAATCATTCCAGCAGTTCTGGTAAGTATAGTCTACAAAGTTACAGACTTCTTTAAAGAAAATTTCCTTAAAAATTAGATTACTTGGTTGGAGCAAATGTTTTTAGTGATGAAACAGTAATTGCTTTTCTTCTGAGATTGGAAGTGAAACAAAGATGCCACTCACTATCACCATTTTTATTATTTTACTGGCAGCTATATCTAGTACAGTAAGGCAGAATGAAAAATTTGAGGATTGGAGAGGAAATCAGAAAATCAATTCTTTGCAAACATCATGATGATATGAAGAACATCTTAAAAAACTATTAGAATTATGAAGTGATCAAAGAAGTTCCTGCCTACAAAGTGAGAATACAAAAGGTACATTCCACATTCCACCTGAAAGTCAGAAAATAAAAAATTGAAAATTATACATATATAAAAACAAATTGTACATTTTAAGTATATTCAGTAACAATACCTCAATAAAGTTTTTTTTAAAAAAATAATATGTTTCACCATGTATGTTAGCATCAGATACCTAGGAATAAGTCTAATGAAAGAAAAAGTCTTTAAAATTGTTCAAACTTTTCTTTCTGCTTTTTATTATGAAAATTTTAATGCATTCCTGGATCTAACAATTGTTAATGATTTGCTATATTTCCTTTTTTCCTCTTCTCTGCTGTCTCCTCTTCCTCTCCCACACCCACATAATTAACTCAGCTTCTGCGGAACACAGTGCTTTTATCAGCATTAGCAGTTCAGAATAGTAAGGCTGGAACACCATGGAAAAATCAAATCCCTGTATTACATTTCAGTCACCATGCTATATTTTAATTTGGGGTCATCTGTCTCCATGAAACCATCTACTTAAGTAGGGAACTCATATTTGTATCCCCCCTGGCCCAGTATTTCATACAAAGTAGGTGCTTTAAAGTGTCTGTTAGTGGCTTATTTAGTAACAAAATACAATTTCTGGTTTTGGTTTTCTTGGTACTTGAGACCTATTCCATAGAACCTAGCATTCAACCTACTGAGTGGGCTAGAGATGTAGCTTGGCGGTAGAGCACTTGGCCAGCATGCACAAAGCCCTGGGTTCAATCCCTAGCACAGTAAAAACAAAAAATCAAGTAAGTATATATCCCAGAGAGCTGTAAATTAATATCCACACAAAAACTTGGCATATGAATATTTTAACAACATTATTTACTTTCAACTTAAAGAATAACCACTTTCCAAATCCTAATGAAAGAAATCAGGAATAATCACTGCCAAAACTCAGGTAAAATGTGGACTGGGAACTAAATTTACACATGGTACCAAAATTTCACTCTAGAGATGATTTGCTAGTCATAATGTTACCAATCAGTGGAGGGTTCTTTTGCTCAAATGGGATGTAAATCATAGCGTTAGCAGCTTTAAGATTTTAGTGTTAGCAGCCCTCTTTGCTGCTCTTCTGGCAGCTGAAGCCAGTACTGTATATACCAGGAGCTCTCTGAAACTTTTCTAGCTGCCAAAGCCAGTAGCTACCAACAACTTTCCATCGCTTTTCTCCATTCTCTGGCTGCCACCTGTCCTCAGTATTACCAGCCCTGGCTGCTGGTCTGTTTGAGCAGTAGTAGACTTTAGTGTTGCCAGCTCTTGGTATAATTCTCAGCTTACTCTATTAGAGATAGAAATCATAAAAAGGCAAAATACGTTATCTGAAGGAGGCTTTATTAGGCCTTAAGCTTCAGCATAGGAGGAAGCAGTACACAGACTCCTCTGATAAGAATACAGGGAAGGCTGCTTATGTAGACAAAAAAGGCAGGGTCACACAAGTGCAATATCCTGCCAGCTAACAGCAGATTTTTGCTTGGTCATGTGTAGGGGAGGAGCCCCTTACAGACCAGATTGGGGATTCCTGCAATGCTGTGGAGGGGTGGAGTCGTCTGGGATGGACCTGGGACCACAGCTTGACATAATCAGAAATCTCCAGGAGACCTCCAGGTATTTGAGGCCTCTGCAACGGTCAGAAATGGAAGAAAAAAACCTTTCAAAGTACCTTTCAGGGAACATTGGGCCCTTCTCTGAATAAAAGTAGAAACTTGAATTACATTTGACTATCTGGTTGTTGCCACCTTAACCCAGGAACCAAACTTGGTAGTGGAAGAGCATACAGCTAAAGAACAGGATTCAAGGACTGGGACACCTGGAAAGTGGCTAAAACAAAGTACAGTATGTGATAGTTAGCCATTGATCAAGCAGAATGAACTATAGCACCAGCTCATTACAGTGGCCAGACATCCCAGTTTGCTTAGAACTTTCCCAATTTTAGAATTGAAAGGCCCACATCTTGGGAAACTGGGTGGTTGGTCACCCTACCAGCTTTGTAAATTATCTTTGTACCTTTGCCCCTGCCCTTATCTCCCTACTCCCGTAGAGGAGAAGGAATTAAATAATACGGAAAGATGCTAAAAGGCATGCATTCTGTCTCCCACCAGTAGCTGTTCTCTCAACCAAGCTTCAAGTTGTATGTGAAGTATTTTTGGAGGGTGATAATATTGTTTTCCAAATTGAAAAGGTTCTATAACTCTAGATGTGCTAAAAACCATTGACTTGAACACTTTATGTGGTTGAATTTTATTTAATTTATATCTCAATAAAGCTGTTTTTAAAAATGGATCTGAGAAAATTTTGATTAGATTGGGCCAGAATGTTTTATACCTGGAAGAACATCTTCCTGACATGTGGTAATGCAGTAGAAGGGATTTGACATAGATGGAGGTGGGCTAGAGATTTAGCTCAGTGGTTAGAGTGCTTGCCTAGCAAGCACAAGCCCCTGAGTTTGATCCTTGTCATGAACCCCCCCCCAAAAAAAACCCATAAATGATATATATGGAATGGTTGAAAACATCAGTGGAAGCAAAATATTATTTGTTCTGCATTTTATATCTCTCAGTAAGCTAGCTGAAGTAGTTTGAATGGATTTTTGTTCCCTGCAAACAAGAGTTTTGATGAAAATGCCCAAGGGATACTTCATTCATTGCCATGCATATGTTGAATTTTAACCTTGGATAAAATCACAAATAGTCATGTATCTAGATCATATTGCTCTAGTCCCTCACTCTTTTAAAAAGAAAGACATACTGGCGTTATCTCACTGGTCTGTACTGGCAATGTATTAGAAAAGAGCTGTATAAAATACATGGATATATTATTGAGGTCCTAGAGGAAATTTTTTTTCTCAAGTCTTAGTCTGGGGAGTAACTGGGCTTCTAAACAATTGCTTTGTCTATATTTTATGTATATGAACTTATTATAAAACCTTTTTCTTTTTGTCTGTGTTTTTCTTTCAAAAACTGCCTCTGAATAATGGTGCTTTTCTGGTAGGATTATCAGTCATAGGGGTTCACTTCGCTTGCCTATGGGAGAGGGCACATGACCCACACTAGTCAGTCAGAATGCTTCATTTCTTTTATCCCCATTTGTTGGTGTGGAGATGGGAACACAAAACAAACAGGGCCATTTAGAATCCTGCCAAAGATTTTTGGTTTTTTGGAGCTATCAGACACCATCTTTACTAACTGTTAACACCCTACCTGACAGTGAAGCAAATAGCAAACACTCTGAGGACATTGAGTCTCTATATGTTTCTAAAGCCAGATCCATTCATGGATTTTTTTATTAAATGAGTCTATACATTTACTTTTTTGCTTTCTATTCCAGTTTGATTTGGATTTTTGTCACTTGGAACCCAAAGAGGTTTGACTATTACTGACAGTTACCGATTGTTTCCCTCTTTTCCTTGACAGGAAACTCATAGTCAAATTTGAAACCTACATGTTAACAAGATCATTTTGAGTGAATTTTGTGAAATTGGCTTATGCCTTGTTTCAAATTTTTGTTGTTGGTTTTTTCTTTATATTTTATGTATTTTTTTTTTTACTTTTTAAAATTTTATGTTTTTGAAAGCCACTTTAAACCTTTTTACAGTAAGAGATGGTTTCTCATATTATCCTGAATCTGAACTAGAACAAAACTGAAGGTTTATTTCTACTGGACATTTATTGGTTTCCTAAAAATCTTCATATCTCCCTTCTTTTCCTGTCCCTGATTTTTGCTGTAGGAATCATTCTAACATTTAGTTTAAGTGCTACAGGGAAGACTGTCCTCAGCTGCAGCTTCAGGGATGGGCCTGATTCGAGGGTAACCTTATCCTCCCAGCAAGGAATTGATTCAGGAACTTGTACCATTGATAAGCCAGTTGATGTTTGCTAGTGGATTCTACTGCTGAAGACCTGAAAGTGACCTTTTCACTTCTTTTTATGGTATGTAAGTATAAACACTGAAACTATTCAGGTCATCTCACACATCTCTTTGAGAATAAAGCTGACAACAAGAGAACAAAACAAAAAGAATGAAAAGGAGATACAGTAAAGCTACTGACGTAAATTCAGAGAATTATGGTATTTGGACTTTGGTTATTTAAGCCAGTAAGTGTTTTCATTCAAGCCACTCTGATTATGGCATAACCATTCTAGGGGTCCTAATATAATTGGTGTGTGAGTCAGTTTCCTTTCTAGCAGTTTCTGTGATTTCATAGCAACCTTACTTAATATAGTTAAGAACATATAAAGCTCTATACAGTGTGACTATGAATTGCAAGAGATACCCTATCGTTAGGAAAACAATCCCTGTTGGCTTGACTGAGTTCAAAGGCCTCCAAACCTCTTTACAGCTTGCTTAAGCCTCTTGCTTCTTTAGAGAGTGCACTTTATACCTTGATATTGCTCAGAAACTGTTTTTGCAAAGATAGGAAGCCTGTAAATAAGTCAGCCTACTTGGTTATCTGTCAACTCATTCTCAAGGGTCTGCTTATAAGACACTCAAGTGCTGGCCCTCCCTTTCTTTATAGGTCAGAGAGGAACAGAATCTCTTCATGAGAAAATTATACAATATAGTTTGCTTCTCATTTCAAAAGTCATGGTTGTGAGACTAGCACATTTTACTTGTTTAGCCCAGCACTGTACTTCCTCCTCTAGGGTGTAACCTCCATAGTAAAAGAATTTTAAGATTGTAATTACAGATTTTAAGGCACCCTTTAAATTACAGATCTTTTTTACTTTCCCAGATTACCACTTGGTGATCCTTCATATATGTCCTGCTAAGCGCTAATAAAAGCACTCTCAAAATTTCTACATATATGGGTGAACACATGGAGAAATACGTATTTTAGTCCTGGAAAAAGGCTTTAAGATAATTGCCTGGCTAATTTTCTTGGGCCCATTAATTTTGCCATTTTCATGTTTTCAACTATGATTACTGTCTATAATAATTGTCCAACTATAAATTATAAGTATGGCATCTGGCCAGACATGGTGGCATATGCCTGTAATACCAGCCCTAGGGAGGCTGAGGCAGAAGGAGTGCTGTGAGTTTGAGGCCGGTCTGGGCTACATAGTAAGTTCAAGGCTAGCCTGAACTACATAGTGAAAAAATCTGGTAGTATGAGATTGAACACGTTCATAGAAAAAAAGGCTAACATTTGTCAAGGCAGTGCTTTTCCTTACCACAATAGACTCAGCTTTCTTTCAACAACAGATTGTTTCAATTGCAGGTTTTGGTGATGATTTGGGGGAGCCAGTCTACACAATTCAAATCTTATATCTAAGCTTATTTTCTTCAGTTCTCTAGTTCATCTGAAAGCAACCACTATTTATTTCTTGCCAGACTTGGTGATATGCATCTGTTGTCCCAGTTGTTGGGAGGTGAAGATGAGAGGATCACTTGAGCCCAGGAGTTTCATTCCAAGGCAGCCTGGTCAACATATATAGACCCTGTCTCCAAAAAGTTTTTTTCTTGTAGAATAATTTACTTGTACTTAATTACTAGTAAAAATATGAACTTTTTCATCTGATAATTTGATGCTTATATTGTTTGATGTTTATATTATTTTTATTTTTTATTAAACATGTTTGCAATACATAGTGAATACATTTCTTTTGGGGAATTGGTATGTACGTAACACATCCTAATTCCATTTGTTTGAAGGTTTGGTTCAACTGTGATATTTCTGTGTTGACCTTTTTGTGTAGTTGATCTATCCATTTGTGACAGTGGGGTATTGAGTTTCCCCCATTACAATTGTATTGGCGTTTACCTGATTTTTCATATGTATTAGTGTTTTTATATGAAGTTGGATATGCTGGTATTTGACATGCATATGTATACAACTGTTATTTCTTCTGTTGAATTGTTCTCTCGACCAATATGTAGTGACCTTCTTTGTCTCTTCTGATCAGTCTTGGCTTGCAATTCACTTTATCTGAAATTAGAATAGCTCCTCCGGCTTCTCACTGGGTTCCTGTTGCAGGGAATATTCTTTTCCATCCTTTGATGTTTAATTTGTGTATTTCTTCTTGAATTAAATGTGTTTTTTCTCTTGTTTTGTTTTGAGACGAGGTCTCATTATGCAGTTCAGGATGGCCTGAAACTCACTAACTCACTATGTAGCCCAGGCCGGCTTCAAGCTCATGGCAATTCTCCTGCCTCAGTGTCCTGAGTGCTAGGATTACAGATGTGCACCACCACACCTGGCTCCTAAATGTGTTGCTTGTATACTTCATATTGTTGGGTTTTGTTTCTTGTTCCATTATGCCAATCTTTGTCTTCTGATTGGGAAATTGAGAGCATTCATGCTGAGAGTTATTACTGAGAATTATTGATTTATTTCTGCCATCGAATTTTTTTCCTGTTGCTGATTTCTTTATTGTTTTCTTTTTGCTTAGCTGCTCATCTTACCAAGTGTATTTATTCTTTTTTTGGCTTATTGGTATTGTTGGCTTCATTATCTCTAAGACAACCTTGAGAATTTTTTGTAATGCTGGTTTGGTGGTCATAAATTTCTTGAGGTGCTCCTTGTCTTGAAAATACTTTATTTCTCTTTCACTTTTGAAGGGAAGTTTTGCAGTATACATAAGTGAGGATTGAAAATTGTTGTCTTTTAGGTCTTGAAACACTTCCCTCAAAGCCTTCCTGGCCTTAAAGGCTTGTGTGGCAAAGTCTGCTGTAATTCTAATGGGTTTACTTTTTTTTTTTATCTTATTAAACTGATCTGATTCACTAAGAATTGATTCAGTGCGTCAAAAAAGAAGCAAGCCAAGGGATCCCATGACTGTTGCTTATGGCATTGTTGGATAGGAAGCCATTAGGAGAGAAGGGAAAGGAGTAGCCAGGAGATGTAAGGCTGATATTTGAAGCAGACTGATCCAACAATCAAGATCCCAATTACTTCACTTGGATTCTATTCATCTGTCTGGTATCTATTTAGTGAGTCTGTCAGCCCTAAACCTAAGACTCATTAGTAGCTGGGTCAGTGGTCACTCCAACGTGGAAGTCGTATTTCAGTGGAAGTACATATTTCAGTGAGATGGGTATTCCATGGGCAATTATGACTTATTAGTAGAATGGTGTGGGGTTCAGCATCACATTTATGTGTATCTTCAGCAATGCTGAACTTCACCTGAGCCTTTCACTCAAAAGATGTGTTACTCCATCTTTGGAAGTATCATTTCCTCAAGAGTCAACACTGATATTTAGAAATATATCCTTCTCCACCTGACACACACGTGCGGTCCCAGTACTTGGGAGTCTGGGGAAGGAGGATTACAAGTTCAAGGCCATCCTGAGTTCCACAGCAATCTCAAGGCCAGCCTCGACTACTTATCAAGACCCCAGTGGTTGATGTCTGCTCGAGTTAACTCAGGGGAGCAGAAGACTTTTAACTCTGGGGTGCCAGAATGTCTTGAAGACAGGATATTTTGCCAATCCAAGCAGAGATGGACTGAGATAGTTTCAGGATTTTGATGTGACATTAAAGAATCACAAAAAAAATCTTTCCTTCTGCTTGGAGCTCACACGGGCTCTACTTGGCTCATCAGCTCTTTTGTTGCAGAATTTTGGAGAACTGGGAACTGGGAAAAATATGCTGAAATCTTTCCTCCCAAGTAAAAAGAGGTGATTGGATCAGTCTGCAGAGGTTTCAGTTCACAGTCAGCTGGATCCAAGGCAGGGTGGCATGGCAGACAGACAGAAGGCAGCAAGGTAAGCAAGGCAGTGGATTTACTTTTATATGTGATTTGTTGCCTTTCTCTAACAGCTTTTAAGATTTTGTCCCTGTGATGGACTTCTGGTACTTTAAGTATAATGTATTACAGAGAGGTTCTCTTTTGGTCCTGGCTATTCGGGGTTCTAAATGTCTCATTTATCTATAAGTTTATTTATCTTTTTTTAAATCTATATTTGAGAAGTTTTCTGCCATTATTTTTGTGGGGAAAAAAAAATATATATATATATATAGGAGGGTAATGTGGATCAAACTAAGGGCCGTGGACTTGCTAGGCAAGTTCTCTGCCACTGAGCTAAATTCCCAACCCTTGGGAACATATTTTTAATGCCATTTGTGTTGTCTTCTGATTTTCCTCTTATTTCAGTTACTCTTAGGTTAGTCTTCCTTGCATCATCTAGCTGCCGTTGGATCTGTTTTTCATGTTCTTTTGCTGCTTCTAAAGTGTCTTTCAGTAGTTGGTCTTGAAGGCATCTTTGTCATCTAGCTCTGAAATTTTGTCTTTGATTGGTTGCCTTTGTTACCTATACTTTCAATATAATTTTTAATCTCCTGGAATTCTGATTGAAACCTTTTCATGGACCCTTAATTCTTTGCTAAACTGGTCATTCATGTTTTGTATCATTTCATTTAGCTCATCTAGTTTTTTACTAGTGTATTCTGAAAGCTCCTGGATTATTTTGGTAATTACTTACTTTACCCATTTAGTTATATCTACTGTGATCCTGCTGAGTACCTTTTTGGTTTGTTTTCTGACCTCCTCTGTTATCTTTTTGAGGAATTTGTATGTGTCGCTTATGTTATTCTCTCCCTCAATGTCCCCTGGACTGGCTTCAGAGGAGTTGGGAGTTTGTGGAACCATTTTGTTGCCTTGTCTTCTCGTGATTTTAATTGTTTATTTGCTTTGTTTTGTGCTAAGATTTGTGGATGCTTCCAGCGTAAAGACTTCGTTGCTAATATAGAGATCTCTTTGGTTCCTTTTCAGTGATATACTTTGGGCATGCCTAGCTTTAATCCTTTGCCTGATCCCCAAGATCTGACCACCTTGGTTAATTTGGGAGGAGAAGATGCAGCATAATTAGCCTGACAGCTCTGTTCTCTGGTAATGTACTCTAGTATTGTTAATTGACAAAGGTAGCCTGACCATTGATTTATAGAGCAATAGCAACAATTATGTGACTGTGGTAATATTAACCAAATCAGCTACAGTAGTGTTGCCCAAGACAAAATGGATATTAAAATACCGTAAGAACCAATTAGGTAGCACCTTTAACCCTAGAGAAGATACTCACAATTATGATGTAAACTTTAAGCCAACCCAGGTATTGACTTGCAGCTAATATGTACTAAATACAAAAGGTGTCTCTCTACTTATGGTAGAAAAGTTTTCAACCATAATTTTATAGAGCTAACTATTATTAAGAGATTAATAAAACTTTATGTTCATACTATTAGAGAGATAGAGTTTGGGAATCAGGGAATGCAAGAGGAAAAATTTGAAACCTTAAACTATGTGGGAAGGAAGATAGAAAAGTGATACAAATGTCTTATTGGGGAATAAAAGGATGTTTATAGAATTAGGTAACAATAAAAAAAGCTGATGAGAAATAGAAAAGGAAAGAAAGAAAAGGAGAGAAAAAGAAATGGGAATAAAAATAAGAAAAATATTAAAGGGAGAAAGATTAAAAGAATAGGAAAAAATAAAGTAAGAAAAAAGTAAGAAGCAAGAAAGAAGGAAAAAGGAAAATTATGCAAACCCCTATAAACTGGTGAAGAAGAAAGAGAAAGGAAAGAAGAAGAAGGAGAAGGAGAAAAAGAAAAGAGAAGAAGAAGGAAGAAGAGGAAGAGGAAGAAGAAGGAAGAAGAAGAGGAAGAAGAAGAAGGAAGAAGAAGACAAGGAAGAGGAAGAGGAAGAAGAAGGAAGAAGGGGAAGAAGAAGGAAGAAGGGGAAGAAGAAGGAAGAAGGAGAAGAAAGAAAGGAAGAAGAAGAAAGGAAGAAGAAGAAAGGAAGAAGAAGAAAGAAGAAAAAACAAACTAAAGGCCAGACATGGTGGCACATACGTATGATCCCAGCACTTGGGAGACAAGAAGAAAGAAAGAAGAATAAAGAAGAAAAAACAAACTAAAGGCCAGACATGGTGGCACATACGTATGATCCCAGCACTTGGGAGACTGAGGCAGAAGGATCACTACAAGTTTGAGGCCAGCCTGTTTGTTTTTGTGTTGAGCCTTGCTTGTTGCTTATAGTGGAAAGCTTTGTTGCTAGTATGGAGACCTCTAGTTAATGTTTGCTGTTCAGTTATGCCCTCTGGGTATGGCTGTTGGCTCTTGTGTTAGTCCCAGGATCCAACCACTTCCCTTTATTTGGGGAGGGAGCCGCAGGATATTTGGCCTAGTACCCAGTTCCCCAAGAATGAGCCATGGTATTGTTGATGACACAAAGACAACTCAGATACTGGCATCCAGAGAAAACCAATTAGTAAGCAACACCTATGTCATTTTGGCTATAACATAATCAACAACAATAATTGCATCAAAGACAAATTGGATATTGACACTCCTTAGGTAGCCCCTAGGCACTACTTTTAACCACAGAAGAGAGATCTATAATTATAGTGTAAACACTAAGATAAACTAATTTAACCTACAATAAATATCTACTAAATTGGACAACTTCACCTTTATTAACAATGAAACAGTACTCAACAGTAATTCATAGCTCACTAGTTATCTAAAGATTCATAAAATTTAATAGTCATACTACTAAAGGTAACAGGGTGGAGAACTGGCTAATGACAAACTAAATTTGAAAAATTAATCAATGGAAGATGAGAAGGGAGAGATAAAAGTGAGAAGAGGATCCTATATAGGAGAAAAAGTAAAATGATAGTATTAGAAAACAGTCACAAAAGAATAAACATGAAAAAGAAGAAAAAAAACAGCAAAATCAGGAAGTATAAAAAGTTAAAAGAGTAAAAGAAAAATGGGGGGAAAGGGTGAGAAACCCCAACCCCCTAAATACCAATGAGGGTGATCCAACCTGGATGAATAGAGGAGGAGTCAGATCGGAGACTCAGAGAAGATCAACTAAAAACACAGGTAACTAGAAGTAAGGGAGGCACGTATACCGTGGTACAGAAGATTAATTTAAAACAAGATAGTTTTAGGTCAAACAAAACATATGTATAGGAGTGAAAAGAGCAGGAGCAGATCACCAGGGCTATTCTGCAGGGCTCTCACCCTTGCCTACCCATGGAATAGCCTTCTCAAGATCTTCCCAAATAGTCAAAGGGACCCAAGGAGTGCAGCAGAGTCAAGTCTCCCAGGATAGACTCAGGGTATATGGGCCCTCTCATCCTATCATCTGCTCTCCAAACACTAAGGAGGCTACAGCCCTGCAGCATCCTTGCTGGCACACTCGAACAGCAAGGGAGGCTCCCTCCCCACTTGCCCACCTGCAACAGGATAAACAAGTGGACACTGCTTGTGTCTGGAATTATCTTTATTGTGCTCTGGGTATGCTCTAATCACTACCAAGCATCTCATTTGCTGCCATGCCAACTAAGGACCTTCATCTAGCACACAGAGCTAATACTTGTCTTGTTTGAGTTTGTGCCTCCCACCCTAAGATTGCTTGAGTTCTCATCTGGCACTCACTGCCCTATTCCAGATGTAAATATACCAGAGACTCTGTCTGACATTCAGCACCAATCCTGAGTGGTCTGGGTCTCCACAGGAATCCCCTGTCCCATGTGAGTCTGCACCTAGGGTACCAACCCTGCCAGACCCCCCACTCAGATCCAGGAGCCCTGCCCCCACCCTGGGCACATCAGAGGCTCCATCTGCACCTTACCACAGTCCAAGGCAGAGTCTGCCTGGTGCACTAGGCCAGTCTTCTGGTTTGGAGCAAGGGTTAAAGGTCTGCCTGATTTGCCTAGTGCCTAGACCCCAAAGAGACACTACCCAGCACCTTGTGTCCTCTCTACTGGAATCTTCCCATGTCAGTCCCAGGCACACCTGGGTCTCCACAGGCCTACACCTGGTGTTTTGAGTTTGCCCCTGAACACTCTAATGTACATTAGGTACCCAGCATTTGTCCCCAACCAGAAAGAATTCACACCAGGAGCCTCAGAATCAAACACGCTACAGCTTTCCTGGACCTAATGGGTTTATAGGCAGGGGAACCCTTGAATAGAAAAGTCCCCATACAAGCCCACAAGCTCTAAAGACTTCAGGCTCTGGAAGAAGAACACTCCTCTGGAAATATGTAGGAATTATTTTCTTCTGTTTCTTCCTTTTTTTCCTTCTTCTATATTTTTATGATTTTTTTTTCTTTTTGTGGAATTTGGAATTTATTTTATTTTATTTTATTTTTGGTGCCTGGTATCAAACTCAGGGCCTTGTGCTTTCAAGGCAAGCACTCTAACCACTGAGCTAAATCCCCGTCCGGAAGCTGGAATTTTATCACCCTTTTCTTGTCTTCTCTTTGTAGTACTATGTTGTTTTATTTGAATAGGTTCCCCCTTTTCTTCTTTTCTCTCTTTATCTCTTTCTCTTTCAACTTGGTTCCTTAGTATTTTTTCTTTTTTCTTCTGATCTAATCTCTGTTCCTTATATTTTTCTTTTTTCTAGTTGTTTTTTCTGTTATTGTTATCTAACATACTAATTTTCTTTTACTCCTTAACAGAATTGAGATTGTGTCAATCATACCACCCTCTTCCCATCTTCAATTGCTTAATTTTTCAAAATCTATTTTTTCTTTTCTTTTTTTTAACATCCCCATTTCCACACCTTATCTTTATTGGTATAATTACACTTATAGATACATAAGTGTAAGTAATTATACCAATTGTTATATCTGACTACAGTTAAACACTATTCTATTGTGAATGGAGGTAAATTTCTTTTATTGTGTAGATACTTACTGTATATCAATGTCTGGTTTTTCTTAGAATTTGTGCTATAACTATAGATCTTGTTCCAATGATTAAAGATGATATAGTATTAATTATTATAGTTTGTCATTGTCCATTTTTATTTAATGTTATTGTTGCTGACTTCACTATTTTCCTGAAGATAATGTAGTTGTTGCTATCAGTTGGTTTCCTCTGTGTCCCAGTATTTAGATTTCCTGGGGATCATGAACAACAAACACTACAATCCATTACCAAAGAATTAGGTACTGGTCTAAATAAGCTGCAACCTTCCCTCCATAATAAAGAGAGGTGGTTGGATCCTAGGACAGACCCAAAGGCCAATAGCTAGCTATATGTAGAGGCCATCTCTGAAAAGTAGTCATTACCTAAAGAGGTCTTGAGATTAGCAATAAAGTGACCTACTGTAAGCAATTTGCAAGCCTCAGCAAAGAAAATAAATTTTAAAAAATAGAAAATGTAAAACATGGACGCAAAGTGCTTCCCAAAGTGCTCAACTTTCCCAAAGCAAATCCAGGAGGATCAAGGGAGTGGAAATTAAAAGCTACACAGCCAAAATACCCAAAATGTTAGTACTGAAAGTAAAAACAAAAACAAAATAACACCACCACCAACAACAACAAAAGATCAATAAGACTCTTGGCAAATTCAAAGCAGAGATAATTGTAGAGATAATGACCCTAATAAGACAAATGATTAAAGAGATAATGACCCTAATAAGACAGATGATTAGTTTAGAGAAGATACTAACAAAAAGTATAGGCGCTAACCATGAATGCCCAACAGAGAAAAGAACCAGTGTCCATATAACAGTTTCAAACAGAAATCCATGAGATTACAAACTGTATTGGAAGTACACACAGCAGAATTAATCAGTATGAGGACAGAATATCAGATCTAGAAGAGGACATATGGTTGGTGATCAACTAATCAAAGGTACTTTAAAAATAGCAGGGGATCATGAAACATCAGTCCAGGAGCTGCTAGATGATGCAAAGAAGACTAATCTTGGATTAATTGGAATGAATGAGAAATCAGAAGTTAACACTGGGGCTGGGGATTTAGTTCAGTGGTTAGAGTGTTTGCCTTGCGTGCACAAAGCCCTGACTTTGATCCCCAGCACACGCACACGCACACACACACACACACACACACACACAAGAAGTTAACACAAAAGGCATAAATAACATGTTTAGAGAAGTAATAGAAGAAAACATTCCAAGCATGGAAGAAAAATGTGACATACAGAGTGAAGCATATAGGACCCCAAACAATCATGACCAGAAAAGAACAACAAGACATTTAATAGTCAAGATTCCAAAAATCCCAAACAACAAAATTTTAAAAGCTGTTAGAGAAAAGAAACAAATCACCACCAGACATGGTGGCACACACCTGTAATCCCAGCACTTGGGAGGCTGAGATAGGAGGATCTCTGTGAGTTCGAGGCCAGCCTCAGCTCCATAGTGAGTTCAAGGTCAGCCTGGGGCTCCACAGTTCAAGGCCAGTCTGAACTAGATAGCAAGAACCTGTTTAAAAAATATATAAAGAAAGAATGTTGACATAAGGTTGATAAATCAGATGCAAATAGTAATAACATACTACAGGTCATTATCTTTAGGTCTCTCTTACTGAACAAAAATGTCATTTGTACCTCAAAAAAAGAAAAAGCAACAAATCACCTATAAAGGAAAACCCATCAGAATTACAGCAGTCTTCTCAATACAAACCCTAAAGTCAAGAAGAGTTTGGAGTGAAGTGTTTCAAGTTCTAAACAGCTTTCAACCCAGATTGACAAAATTGATGCAGAAACAAAATACTTCCATGATGCACAGGAAAAAATTCATGACTGCCAAACCAGCACTCCAAAAAATTCTCAAGGATATCCTAGAAGGAGAAAATGAAGATAATAATGCCATAAATCCCAATAGAAGGAATGTACCAGGTAAGGCAAACAAATAGAAGGGAAAGAAAGGGAACCCACAGTAGGAAAGTAATATAATGACAAGGATAAGTCAATAGCTATCTGTTATAAACTATCAATGTGAATGGCCTCAGCTCACCAATAAAAAGCAACATTAGCAGAATAAAACCAGAACAAAGATCCAACAATGTGCTGCATACAAGAAACACGTTTAAACCCAAAAGAAATTCATATAGTGTAAGTCAAAGGTTGCAAAACAATACTGCACACAGCACAAACCCAGAAAAAAGCAGTAGTATGCTAATTGCAGATGAAGCAGATTTCAAGCCAAGACTGATTAGCAGAGACAAAGAAGGTCAATACACACTCATTAAGGGAACAATTCAACAGAAAGAAATGACAACCAAAAATATATACACACCAAATACCAGTGCACCTAACTTCATGAAACGCTAATTGACATGAAAAATCAGCACTAATACAGTTGTAATGGGGAACATCAATAACCCACTGTCACAAATAGATCAACTAGACCAAAAAACAAAAAATCAACAAACAAATGTCAGAATTGAATCAAATCTTTGAAGAAATGGACTTAATAGATGTTTAGAGTGTTCTGCCCAACAACAGAATACACAGTCTTAGTACCACATGGAACTTGCATGCTTAAATAAATGCAAAGGAATTGAAAGTATCCCATGCACATTATCAGATCATAGTGCAATGAAACTAGAAATCAATGGCAAAAGACCTTACAGAAACTATGCAAATACGTGGAAATTAAATAATACCCTCTTGAATAATCAGTGGGTCAAGATGAAATTAAACAAGAAATTAGACAGTTCCTACAATCAAATGATAATGCCAGTATGACATACCAGAACCTATGGAATACAATGAAAGTAGTCCAAAGAGGGAAGTTTATAGTGGTGAATTCCCAAATAAGAAAAACAGTAAGCTCAAATAAATAACTCAATGATTCACCTCAAGGTCCTAGAATAACAAGAATAATTCAAAAACAAAGGTAGTATGAAGAAGAACATTATAAAGATCAGAGCAGAAATTAAGGAAGTTGAGACTAAATACAACGATACAAAGAATGAATCAAAGAGTTGGTTCTTTGAAAATATTAAGAAAATAGACAACCCTTATCCAACCTCATCAAAATAAGGAAAGAAAAGACCCAAATCCATATAATTAGAAATGAAAGGTGTGAAATCACAATGGATTCTGCTGAAATCCAAATCATTGGTAACTACTTTAAGAACCTGGACTCTAAGAATATGGAAAATACAGAAGAAATGGATAGATTCCTAGATACATGTGAGCTACCAAAGCTGAACCAAGAAGATATGAAAATACTAAATAATCCAATATTGGTCAATGAAATTGAAAAAAAAAAACAACCCCAAAACCCCTACCAACTAGGAAAAGCCCAGGTCCCAATGTATTCACTGCCAAGTTCTACAAGAACTTGAGAGAAGATTTAATGTCAATACTCCTCAAGTACTTTAATGAAATTGAAAGGGAAGCAGTATTCCCAAAGTCATTCCTGGAAGCAATAATTACACTGATCACAGAAAAGGACTCAGCCAGAAAAGAGAACTAAGGGTCAGTCTCTTTAATGAACAAAAAAATCCTCAATAAGATACTGGTAAATAGAATGCAGCAAATCATCAAAAAAAGATTATACAACATGACCAAGTAGGATTCATTCCAGGAATACAGAAGTGGTTCAACATATGGAAATCAATAAATGTAATATATGACATTAACTGAAGCAAGGACAAAAACCACATAATTATCTCAATAGATGCAGAAAAAGAATTGGACTGAATCTGACATCAATTCATGATAAAAACTCTAAAGAAAATTGGAATAGAGAATCTTTCTTAGTTACTTGTTGCTCAGACAAAATAACCAACACCCACCAGTTAAAGGAGGAACGGTACATTTCAGCTCAGTTTGTAGAAGTTTCGGTCCATAGTCAGCTGGCTCCAAGGCAGGATGGTAGGACAGAGGAGCTTCACAATGTAGAAACAGCTCATGGCATGGCAGAGCATACCAAGGGCAGCAAGCAGCAACAGGCCTCCTTTCCATTTTTATCCCATCTATGCTACAAACCTTTTGGGTGATGCTACCCACACCCAGGGCGGGCTTTCCCATTATCCACACTCAGAATTATGCTGAACAAATCAGTGGACCAATTTAGTACCATACACCCTTAATTCCAGTATCACAGAGTATAGATCCAGTCAGCTCTGAAAAGCCCCACCTATGAGCACTTGAGGCCTTAGCAGGACATCTAGATATAAACCATAACAGGGTCTTTATCTCAATCTTAAAAAAAGTCATCTATGACCAACCAACAAGATAAAAGCATTCATTCTAAAATCAGAAACAAGACAAAGATGACCACTATCACCCCTCCTGTTCAATATAGTTCTCAAAAGATTAGTTAGAAAATTAGACATGAGAAAAGGAATATGGATCAGGGAAAGAAATTAAATTATCATTTTCTGATGACATGATCCTCTACATAGGCAATCTATAAAACTCCAGCCCAAACTCCTAGAATTAATAATCAAATTTGGTAGCATAGCAGGATATAAAGTAAACACTTAAATCATAAACTAATAATAAACTCATTGAGAATTTAGGGAAACAACACGTTTTATAATAGCAAAAAAAAAAAATTAGAAATTAACCTAGCACGGGCTGGGGATTTGCTCAGTGTTTATAGTGCTTGCCTCACAAACACAAAGCCCTGAGTTTGATCCCTGGCACACACAAAAAAAGAGAAATTAACCTAACCAAGGAAATGAAAGACCTCTACAATGAAAACTATAATATACTGAAAAAGGAGAAAGGAGATCAAATAAGTTATCAACAAATGGAAAGATATTACCTGTTCCTGGATAGGCAGAACCAACATACTGAAAATGGCCATAATTCCAAAACTCCAGTTGCACAGGAAATATTACAAAGAATCAACAAATGGGATCACGTCCAATTGAAAAGCTTCTTCATAGCAAAGGAAACCACTAACAGAGTTAAGAAAGAACCTACAGAATGGGAAAAAAAAATTTTTTGCCAGCTACTCAGAGGACTAATATCTAGAATAAAGAACCAAAAAAAAAAAAAATAGAACCCCCAGATTTAAAGACCCAATCCAAATTGGCATCTGAAGTGAACAGATACTTCTCAGATGAAGAATTACAAATGACCAGTAAGTACATAAAAAATGCTCAGTATCTCTGGCCATTTTAGAAATGCAAATTAAAATATTGAGATTACATCCCAAGTCAGAAAGAATGGTTATCATGAAGCAACCAACCAATAACAAATGCTAGGAAGACTGTGCAGAGAAAGCAACCCTTCTCCATTGTTGACAGGAATGTAAATTGGTATAACCACTATGGAAAGTAGTATGGAAATTCATCAAAAAAATAAAACTAGAAGTTCCATTTGACCCAGCTATTCCTCTTCTGGGTATCTTCCTAAAAGAGTTAAAGTTATCATACCACAGTGATACAAGCACACCTATATTATAGCAGCATAATTTATAACAGCTAAACTTAGAAACAGCACATAGCTCATCAACAAATAAATGGAGTGAAAAATGGGGTATTTATACACAATGGAGTATTACTCTGCCATAAAGAAGGATAACTTTATTCATTTGTGGGAAAATGGATGCACTTTGAGACCATTATCTTAAGTGAAATAAATCAGATACACAAGTTAAATATTGCATTGTTTCTTTTGTGTGAGAAACCCAAAGTATACATAAGGACCAAAATGGAGAATAGCTATTAAGAAGTAGGAAAAACTTGTTCATATGCAAAGAGGAACAAGAAATGGTGGGAGGAGAGAAAAGGAAATGGTATTTAAAAGAAAAAAATAATTGAAAGAAATAATGGAAATATTTTTTAAATGGAGAGAGGGAGAAAGGTTGGAGGGAGGAGAGGGAAAGGGTGACCGCCCCAAGAAAGAATTTAGATGTATTATGTACATGTAAAAATCCCCCATGATGAATGTGATCATTACATACTGCAAATGTACTAATCAAAATTAAATAAATAAAAAACAATGAATGAAAGAGGTCAGCAATAAAATTTTTTTAAGAATTTAAAAGACTGAATCAAAAAATTTCTCTATGTTTTAGAATGAGTGGTTACTTTCCAGAATCTGCAGTCTTGGAATTCAGTTAAGTCACGATTTTCTCTGCCTAAATTTAGGGCCTGTGGGTTTGTTGTGAGGTGCTCTCCCTGTGCCAGAGGCCCCTTTGTTTATTCAACCTCCTCTTTCTTACTGCCCCCAGTATTCAGAAAAGTATTTTACCCTTCAGTGTAAATCTTCATATGCTAGTCTGTATTCTGTGTTTTTGAGATAGGGTCTTGCTATATCATTCAAGCTGGACTTCGACTTTTTAAGTAGCCCAGACTGGCCTTGAACTTGTGGTGATCCTTCAATCTCAGCCTCCCAAGTACTGGGATTACAGGCATGTATTAGCGCACTGGGAGTCTGTTGTTTTTTACATTTTTATAATGTTATTTGAAGATCTATATTATTTTGACTGTGTTTTCCTGTCCAAAACAACATTGGCTAGTACATTCCATTCATAGTACTTTGTAAAAAGTTAAAAGATTATGCTTTGAATCCACTAGGAATATAATTCTATACCTTTGGTAATTTCTATTAATTTTAAAATTATATATTATTTTTTAAAAACCTAGATAAACTTTCAGTACTTTTTTGTAGACTTTTAAGTCCAATTTGGTAAGTTTATTCATCATTTAAATATGTTCTTTGCAGAGACTTCTAGCAAGATGGTAGAGCAGTAAGCAGCAGTAAGTCAACTTCTTCAAGATGCAGAATCCAGACATTGGAAAACAACAACTTGGGGAAGAAAAGGAGGGAAGTGGATCCCTGGGACCAAGGAAGGATCTGAAGGGAAGATTGGAGCCCACAGAGAAAGTAAAGAAACAGGTCTCAATGCAGAAAAAGGTGAGAACAGTCTGAAAGTTCTCCCTAGCTCCTGGCTGTGGCATGAGAGAGGAGGATCAAATCTACAGAGACACATTGAGGGTGGGTGACTCCAGAGGTCTCTAAGGAGAAACACACCAGGGGAATGGAGCAGTGCATGCCAGGTGCTACACCAGCTGGTGAGTTATTCCAGTCCAAGTGACTTCCATGTCCCCTGGACAGGGTGGACACTATTTTAGGGAAGGGTCAACTCAACCTGGGATCAGAGCAGTTGGGGGTTAGCTTCATCTGGTTTGTGTACCAGTGACAGCAGAGTCACTACCACAAAGCTGTAGACCCCCAGAAGATAACCACAGGTGTGAAATCACAGAGAAAATTTTCTTTTTCTTTTTTTGCTTTTGGTTTTTTGACTGGTTGGTTTTTAAATTTTTTTTTTCATGAGTGTGAACATTATTTTTAGTTTTGTTTTGTTCTTTTCTTTTTTTCCCCTTCTTTCCTTCCCTCATGTCTTCTTCACCAATTACCTGAAGCTTGGGTAATCATCATTTGTCCTGCTTTGCTTCTAATCTCTTTCTTTTCTTTACCTATTCTTTTACTCTGATGCCTTTAAATTTTTCCCCTTAGGGTAAAATTGGTCTACTGAGTAGGCATTTACTGTATATAATTGTCTGATTTGCCTTAAATCTTGTTATATAACTGTAAGTCTTGTACCTTTGGTTAAAATGGGCAAATTAAGAGTTATCACAGTGTGTTAGTTTCTAGTCTGTGCTTCATGCTATTGCTATTACTGATTGTACTACTTTAGCTAAGGTGACATATTTGTGATCAGTTGATCTTCCTTGTATGCCAATACCTCGATTGTCTGGGAGTCATAAACAATACTATAGTCCAGTACCAAAGAACTGAGTGGTAGGCCAAACAAGCAGCAACACTTCATCCCTAACAAATTGGGACAGACTCAAAAGCCAAAATCCAGCTACATGAAGACATCTCTGAAAAGCAATCATTTCTAAAGAAGTTTTGATACTAGTAATAAAGCTACATACCATAAACAGTTTACAAAGCTCAATGCAGAAAATACATGAACAACAACCAAAAAAAAAAAAAAAAGAAAAGAAAGAAAAAAGAAAATGAGAAAACATGGAAGCAAGATGCAACCCATAACCCCCAATTTGCGCAAGGCAAATTAAGAGAGTATTAAGGTGGAAGAAATAAAAAACCTCCCAGGTGAATTTTATGAAATGGTGGCAACAGAATTAACAAAACAGATCAACAAGTCACTTGACCAAAATGAAACAATGAAACAGAAATAGTTAAAGAGATGACCATAGTGAAGAAAATGATTAGTGAATCTACAGTGGATATAGGTAAAAAAGAGGAACTTAAGAAAGGCATAGAAACCATGAATGCTCAACATAGAAAAAGACTAGATTCCATAAAACAGATTCAACAGAAATTGAGATTAAAAATTCTACTGAAGGTAACCCACAGACTGGGAAAAAATATTTGCTAGCTATCCATCAGACAAAGGTCTAACATCTAGAATATACAAAGAACTCAAAAAAATTAAACCTCCCAAATTTAAAGACCCAATCCAAAAATGGGCAAATGAAATGAATAGACATTTCTCAGATGAAGAAATAAAAATGGCAAATAAATATATGAAGAAATGTTCAACATC